>JAJJMA010062110.1:27467-38958 GCA_023529015.1 Papaver nudicaule
CGAGGTTTTTCTGCAAGGCAGTTTCCTCGTTAAAAAACGTTTGGTGTCTTGTGTGCTTTTCCCTTTCCGCATTATAACTCTGATTTATAATTAAAGCACCAAGTAGTACGTTATTACCTAACTGTTGAGATTACTCCAGTTAGAGGTTTGGATATTGATTTTTGAGATCGTCCAAACTCTTTACCATAAGACTCACGAGCCAAAACGAAAAGTTGGTAGTATTTCGGTACCCCTTCTTTTTCATAGACAAAGTAGTAGATACTTTGAAGACGAAGACTGTGAAGACAAAGAAGACATCAATTATTCTTCATCGACAAAAGGTTAGTAGGAGGTATGACTTTTATGGAAATTCTTCTATTCTACTTATTCTATCTTCCGAAATAGTCGGCTACTTTAGTAGAGATACTAATAGCGATTGAGATCGTGTTCTTGTCTACATGACCATGTGTTATGTTGGTATTTGTTCCCACGAATACTAAGGTTACAAGAATGCATGAGATAGATTCGATACCATTTGTCCATTGCAATGGTTTGCTTGCAAATCACTTGTTGGATATGGGTGAATCTAAAGGAGTACTCTTGAGCAAGAGTCCAGTGGATTATAGTTGAGGGCGTCCAACACGTCTAAGTACTGGCCCAGTCCAGAACTTCCAGCGGATCCTAGTTAAACCCTAATCTGGAAAACGACGGTTCCCGAACCGTTCGTGAACAGTGACTTGGGAATTTTTCCTGAGTTCCAAAGTGTCAATTTGTACACGTACTAGTACGTGAACGTCAGATTCGATGCATTTGGTCGTGATTCAGATGGACGGTTTGCGAACCGACCAAAGTGAATATTCTCTGGGATTTTCACACGGGTTAAACTCTGACTTTATCTCTTAGTAGTACTTGGTTATCACGAAATATCTTTTATGGTCCATCTAACGGTTCTCAATGTGTCAATAAGATAAAGATTATCTCTGGTATGTTGGATATCATTCTTGAAGTGTTTTTGAGCTAACAAAACACTTGGCAGATAAATGATAATAGATTTTCAATTGAGATAAATCTAGGTTTCTTGGTTTGCAAGTTAGGGTCTCCTAAACTTGTGGAAAAAGTAACTAGTCGCTTTATTCCTAAGCAACCTATCTTATTGAGTGATATAAATAGAGGTGTCTAAGGACGAAAACCGCAAGCATCAAGCATACGTGAAGTTTCTCTGTGGAATTGATCGTAAACTCTTTTCACTTCGGTGAATGCTTGTTGAGGTATAGTCATCCTCTATTAGGTAGCAGTTCCTCTGTGGGAATTACCTAACGACTATAAAGACTTCTCTTGAGAGTTGGGAAGCACAGGTAGGAGATTGAGACCTTAGTGGTTGAAATCGGATTAACCTGTAACCTTGGTAACCTGATCACGTTCTTGTCTATTCTACGGTCCTTCTCTTATAATATAAGGCCATTCAAGAACTGATACGTTACACACAGGGTTGAAAGGAAGCAACTCACGGCTGCACTCGGTGTTGTAAGACCTAGTTAGCTCCAGTTGTATAAGTTTCTTAAGTGATTCTTCATTTACAACTGAGGTAGAGACAAGTTGGGCATAGTTTACTCGGTTTACTTGTCAGCCCCCGCTTGTAAGTAGATTTCCGTATGACCTGGAGCAATCCGAAGGAAGTCACTTTGTGTATGTCAAACTGATAGAGGACAGTTCAAATATACAGTTGATAATTGAGGTTGCAAAGCCGGAATTATTGAAATAAGCCTTTAACAGCGGTTAAAGCAACTCCTAGGCCTGTAAAGGACGTCAGCTAGGGGAATCAAGTGCGTGACGATCTGAGGGGGATCTAGAGACGTAAGAAGTGCGACAATAGCCAGTTCGCTTGGAGGGTTGGAATTGGTCTCTGCTACATCCCACACCGAAGTCTTATAGTAGGCTAGTGTTTGAAGACAGTTTGTACTGTGCGGTGTTCAATCTGGACGAGGTCCCGAGGTTTTTCTACAGGTTGTAGTTTCCCGTTAAAAAAATCTCTAGTGTCTTGTGTGCTTTACTTTCCGCATTATATTCTCTTATTATATAATTAAAGCAAACATAAGAAGTACGTTATTAATAAACCTGATCGTTGTCCCGAATCCATCCATTGGATTTACCAAGACCTTGTCTTGTGTCGGACTGATCCTTTGAGATCCAAACTCACGTTAACAGGTCTGGATATTGATTTTTGAGATCGTCCAGATCTGACCATAAGTCTCACAAGCCCAAACCAAAAGTTGGTTGTATTTTGGTACCCCTGCTTTTTCAATTGGTATCAGAGTCGGTGAACACATAAAAGACGTAATTGTATGTGTTTATCGTGGTTCGTGAAATAACGTCAAAATGAAAGGATCAGGCTTTGACTACTCAAAGTCCTTGGGATTGTCTACTCCAAAGATATCCACTCCATCTGTTTCTCAACAGACCGGAATAAATTCTGGAAAACTCACGAAAGTTGCAGTAACCCAGAACGATCCTACACCCAGAAGTCCCAGTATTGAACAGACAGAGGAATACATATCTCTGGGAGAAAAATATGTTCAAAGTATAAGTGATCTCAATGATGCACTCACTCGTGAATGCTCATTATCAAAACTCCTAGAACAACAACTCCATAAATTAGAAATAGTTGTTCAAGAACTCAGAGATTCTAGAGAGAAAATTTTTTCTTTAGAAACTACACTTCATCTGAGATAAAATTGTGAACAACAAGTTGCAAAAGAACAAGATTTGGAGATTAAAAAAATTCTCATCAGTAAAAAGGATGTAGAAAAACACTTAGCCCATGCTCAAGAAAGATGCAAAATTCTTGAAGAAGAAAACCTGAAACTTATGGATTTGTCTCAGATCCACAGTAAATCAGAAAAAACTTCAAGAAGCAATGTGAAAAATCCGCGCACTCCATCTATCACACCTGCATCAGAAAGAGTCATTGTATCTGCCAAAGTCACTAAAAAGAAGGCAAAACCTCCAGTCACCACGAATGTAGTGACAACACTATCTGATTCTTCAGATAATAATAGTGATAAGCAGAATGGTGGTAAAAGATATGAAGTTACATGTCGAATCTGTAAAAAGAAAGGACACCACCAAAGAAATTGTAATAGTCAGAAGAAGGACAAGCAGATTGTTCAACTGCAACACACGTTAAACCTTGTTCTAAAAAACGTGTCTGAACTCTGCAGGTCTAATCCACGGGTGATCCCTAGAAATAAAGCCTACAAGAGATCATCTTCACCCATGAAAGATGGCAGAACTATTACAGAAAGATGGAGACATAATGATCAACCATGGGCTAAGATAACTTCTTTAGACTCACGGGAAAAGTATCCAAACAAGACAACCACTCCATTAAGAAACCAATCCCATCTTGATCGGTTGGTCACTCAAGAGGAGTTAAACAAGGTGTTGTCTGATTTCGCTAAACGAAATCACTCGCAAAAGAAAAAGTCCAGAAGTTCCTCCCACACTGAGTCATACCATGACGACAGTAACTTCTATGAAAACTTCAAGGGAGCATCATCCGGCAAGTCTAAACGGTGGCGAAAAAATGTTGAGTTTCAAGGAACTCACCGATACACTAAATTCTAGTGTAGCAAGAAAGCTTCCTTATTTTTATACTGGAAATAAGGAATGCTTTACAACAGGATTAACATCCTGACCTATCCAGTACCCATTGGCAAAATCTCTCTTGCCATTGAGAAAAACTACTGAGGAACGTACTCAGCTGAAACACTAAAGTCCATAATTGGATTTCTCAGGAATGAAGAAATCAAGTATTCAGACCTGATTAGGTTGCCAACCAGTTCGCGAACCGTGTAAAGTGTTTTCCGTACGTAAAACTCAGATAAGCAACACTTGTCAACCAGCTGGCATCCTTTTCTCTTTACGAAACCTGAGACTCTATTTTTCGAAAACTACTCAAATCTTAGAATGCAATCTTGATGGGACTCTGGGAATGCAATATTTGAGTCAATCCTTCCTGGTATTATATTCTTATAAATACCCCAACACCTGAAAGATTAATTCATTCAAGTGTTTCCCTGCTTACTTACTCTAATCCTGAGAAAGCACAGTATGACAGGAAGTAGGAAAAAAAGAATTTTGGTTGATGAAGACATGACTCCTCCTAACATCCAAGGAAGAGTCCCTAAAGTTGATTGCTATTTTGCCTATGGCTATCAAGATTTGGAAGAAGCTGATATGGAAAACGGTGATGTCTTGTATGATGTCATCAAATGGTGCAAAAAGATATTTCCTCAGCACAAGAGAAACATGAAAGACTGTGATTTGATTGGTCTCCATATGGAAGCAGTGTTGACTGAGATTATGCTCATGAAAACACAAATAAGGGAACTTGTCAATGGCAAAAAGATTGTTTTCAGTGATGCAAAGGAAAAAAAAAGACAAGCCTTCCATGAGCAAATCTGCTAAATAAAGCTAGTTTTTCATAGTTACTTTATATTCTTTCATATTCAATCAGATTAGTTGATTCCTTATGAGAACTTGTTCTTACTTTTGCCTAAGGAATATAAACTATATCTAAAAGTAGTTTGCCTTTTCATGCTTTTTAGAGTTTTTCAGCATGTACTACTTTATTTCATTAATAAAAGTTCTTTTTAGATTATTATTAATGATGTTTGCAATACTTGATTTGTCTACCTAAATCTTATTGCAACACATAGCTTTTTTCCATTACCTCGGTAGTGATGCAAATTTATGTCTATTACAAAAGTTATGCTTTTTCTCACAATCAAGAAACTTTTGATTTGTATGATTTTTAGGGTTTTCACAAACTCGGAATCACTAGTGGAAAATGGCCGGACTGAGACTCTGCACTAAGACACTTATTATATGTCATTGTGTGAGCAACACATCATATGTGTCGTTATGCTGGTAAAACAGTAAAATTATTAAACGATACTTACTGATGTGTCGGTGAATATGGTCAAAATGCCTTTGTTGCGTTGACCATACTGAGACACTTATGAAGTAACGTTTCCTTGATAATATGTTTCTCAGTTGTATACTTCCCCCACTTTCGAAGGCCAGGATTTAACTTTAAATTTCAGCGGCTGAGATGATAGATATGACCTCGTTATTATCGAGTAATCTTATCTCTTTTTTTTTGTTGATAGAGACTAATATTTTATCTCTTCACTTGTCAGAAGAAGTCTCAGACACCGGATTACTCTTGAAGTTTCTAAGCAAGATCTAATCGGAAAAAAAACCCTTAATTCGATTTTTGGTAACCCTATTACTCTTGAAGTTGAAAGCAGTGATACCATCGATAATGTTAAGGCTAAGATTCAGGTAACTATTTCTCTTCTTCTTGATGTTTTTCTGATTTTGAGCTTGAGTTTTGGGTTTCGATTTACTTACTTGTTTGTATATACTTGATTTCAAGTAATTCTAGGGTTTTGATTTCGTGAAGCGATTTCTAGGGTTTTGATTTCATGTAGCTATTTTATGGTTTTGATTTTACTTGTTATTTGACTAGTATATTGCCCGTGCCATGATGGCACGGGATCAGACTTCTCTTTTGCCATCAAAACTGAATCATTACGAAAAATTAACAATTTATATACTGATATTGACTGACTAACAATTTATATACTGTTGAAATACACAGCGAAGAATACTGATATTGACTAACTAACAATCAAAGAATACTGATGTGGTCGCCTTCCAGTTTCAACCTGCTTCCCGATAATAGTTTCCACCTAAGAAAAAATGTACACCAGATTCAGGTCAGAAAGCACAATATGAAATTTCACGTAAGCATCTAAAAGCACACGCATACATACATCATAGTCTACCTTTTGCTTAGCTAGCATATAACTTGTTTTATTCTTAGCAGACACATAGATCTCTTCATCATATTTGCTCATTGAAATCCGTGCTCCTGGGTCCCAAACAAAAGATACAAACAAATTAAGGCACTGGGAGAATACCATAGTAATGCAATACGATAAATGCAACAGCAATGTAGGAAAATGGCGGTAGCTGGGCACAGTTGCAGGGTTCAATATATTTTCTCTGAGCTAGGTTGGAGCATTCATGTGTTAAATACAACAAAGTTCTTAAAGTTCTATACGCGTAATAGAGGTTAATTACCTGTTTCTTGTTCGAAATCTCTCTGCCACGCACCATCGGGTTTAGCCAAGAGCTCAATATACTTATTGGGGAGCTTATAAGTCACTACATCACACGAAACAATGGTCATAAAACACGAATAATATTTGTGGAATAGCAAACAAATAAATGAAGAAAAAAATGATAACCAACCTACTATCTTGTCATTCCAACCCCAATCATCTGAAGTACAATACCTCGGAGCACTGATCTCTTATTCCATCTGATCTAGGATTTCAAGGCGACCTTTTAATGCATGTCCTGAACACTCACAGATAATACCTAAAGGAACACCAGATACATTTACATCCATCCGAATAGCAGTAATTCCATCTCGCGAGCCTGCAACTTTGCTGTGTATTTCAACTTTGCCATGATGGCACGGGATCAGACTTTTCTTGCCATTAAATCTGAATCATTACTGATATTTTAGGAGGAGTCCACAGTAAAACACAAAGATTTCACCCACTCGATTGGAAATAACCCATTTGATTATGAGCAGCTAGCAACCGATGAGTGAATACTAATTAAACACAAATAGGGTCTGTTTTTTCCTCATCCTGAATTATATGACTGAAATGTATAATGTGTATGCTAGCCATCTCTGTGGAGAACTAAGCTGGAGTATAATGGGAAATGAATGGAGAATGTATCCTAAATAATTCTTCCACTACCACGGATTTCTGTCGTTTTGACAACAATTGGTGTTCGATCTGTTAATATCATAGTTGGGTTTGTTTTTCACTAAAAGGGAGGGCTGTGCAGGTTTGTTCTCATGAGTTCATGGTATTACCTATACTAAGAAATCTACTTCTGATTCTGACACATCTCACTATAATTAAAGAACAATTCATTTAAATGAACATGAAACTATATCGCACTAAAAACTGCAAGTAAAACCAGGGATTAAAGACTATTTATTACCTGCTTGGCCTTGTATCCCAATTTCCTAGCCTTATCACGACGGGTAACACAACAAATGGAACGATGTGTCGGTACTCCCAGCATCTAACCTTCTGAAAAAATCTCATGACATCAGACTGTTTATTCCTCCATAACTCAGAGACGTACTTGTAAGCACCTATCAACACAAAACCAATACACACATTAATCACAAATACTAATAAGCAGCAACTCACACAGACTTAAAAGCAGAGAAATCAAACAATGGCTGTCAATGGCAATGAATTACATTAAACCAACTATGGGCAGCAGAATCATTAAAAGGGAGGGCTGTGCAGGTTTGTTCTCATGAGTTCATGGTATTGAACACCTTGAATTAGTGAGTCGATCACTACTTGTATAGCATTCCACAATCATAAAGCAAGCAACAGAAGTTAATAACATTCTCATTAAGTAATTTATAGCTGAATAATCCTTCTCCATGTGAACTCATCTAACTGTATCGTAACATAGCCACTATCTCAAGTACTTCTAATACTTCTTTACGTATAGAAGATTCAGACATACCTTAATTTCACCCATCCATTACTACGGCTGCTTCTTTTATTTCATATTAACAAAGAAATCTCAAACCTAACTACTCATAATATGAAATTTATACAGCAAGCCAAATCTCAAACCTAATTACTCATAGCAGTGGTATATTACTCCTTTCCTATACATAAAATCATCAAGAACATAAACTCGATCAAAAGAAAACAATCAAGGTTACTCACAAATTTAGGGTTACTTACCAATTGAACCAATTAGGGGTTAGAAAATAGAAACTGAGAAATTGAATTCAATCGAAAATTTGAATTGATGATAAAATTGAATTCATCAAATTGGAATCAGAAGCAGAACCAAACACATACATGCAATGAATACCAACCAAGAAAAATGAACCAAAATTATATAGAAAGCTCATGCATCTTACCGAACGTATGAAAGAACTTGAATCTACCATGAATCCGACTTCAATTTGATGTTTAAGAAATACCCAAATTCATTAGAGGAGCCAATTAGGTCTGAAAAAATAGAAATTAAGAATTTGAAATTCAATCGAAAAGTTGGGTGATAAAATAGAGATCCGAGAACTGGAGTTTAATTCCTTTACTCGTCTTCTTTCTCCATCAATCCGTCTGGAAATTTTGTTTCTCTCTCAATTTTGAGTATGAGAGTTTAATGAAGGAGGAGAAGAAGAAGAATGAATTGGTCTGAGAAATAGTGAGTGAGTGGTTTTTGTACCTCTTTACAGTCTTTTTACAAACATATCCCTGATAGTTTATTGTTATTACTACAGCTGAAGCATGGAAAATAGATATTTCGAGGGACTATTTAGTTATTGGACTTTGGACGGTAGATTTGCTGGTCGATACTGCCCCTCCTCTTTATAGAAATGTACGGAAAATGTCTGAATACAAACGCGTAATTAAAAAAAGACAGAGGGCAGTTTCGGAAGAAACGCGAAAAAATGGGTCGTACCAAACAACACCACTTTGTTTTGTAATATAGATTCGTTTAGCTCGGCTGATTAACCTTCAGTTGATAGAAGAGTGTATTGAGAAATTATGAAACTTGGAATTGGTTAATATGTGGGAGAACTTGAAGTTGGTTGAAATTGATTTATTACATAATGTCTGTTCATATCTTGAAAGTTAGCGTTCTTAGCTCTCTGTTAATACCACATCTTAGGTTATTTTATACGTTTGATAGCTGATCATGCACGTGGTCTTCATGCTTTAGTGGTGGTTGAACTATGATCCATAGGATAACATGTGTAGTGTGCTAGGTCTATGTGCTTACTCTTGGTTTTCAAGACAGGGTTCTTTGCTATTTTCTGTCTGTGTAGCTCTTGGCTTGATATTCTTGATGAATTTGAAAGTTAATGCATAGTGTTTTTGTTGACTGGTTGTTCAATTGAACGAATAGGCTTGATATTCTTGATGAACTTGAAAGTTAATGCATAGGTTCTTTTCTCTTTTTTTCTTCCAGAGTTTAAAGAACTTTAGCAGGGTAGCACGGGAGCTCATGTTGAGGTTGTAGAAGATTGATAGTGACAATCTTAATATGATACATGATATGGATTTACACACAGGCTAAATTCCAACTCGGTATATAATATTATGAAGTCGCAAATATGTTTTGAATAATTTTCTTCTAATGTCGTACAATTTCACTGCTACAGACACTCTCCCAGATGTTTATCATCAATGCTGGTCCTGGGTAAAATGTTGTGTCACTGTCCATTATATGTTTGTTCATGAGACTAATTCTTCTTCATATAGAAAGTTACGTTTTTTTATGACTTAGATTTCATTTGGTGATCGTGAATTACTGATTATTGAGAGTGTTTTCAAATCACAACCAAATGCTTGTTTGCTTATAACATCAGCTTCGATGGATTCAAAACAAGGTCTTGAATTGTTACAACCCTTTACTGATAAACGGTATCGGGTTTTAGCGATTTCGCCGAATCTTGTTATTTTTTTTAAGAACACATTTGCTGAAGCTTGGTTTGATGGGCTTAGGAAATGAACTGTTTGATAGGTCAGAATATTTCAAATTTGCTCAGGATATGTACCCTCAATATGAATATGTGGTGCAATGGTAGCACATCTGACTCCATGTCAGAGGATGCGTGTTCAAATCACGTCGGGTTCACTCATTCGTGTCAACTTGCCAACTTAACACCTAATTTTGGTGTCTAGTTAGCAACTACACACATAAAATGTTGTCCACTTTGCAACTAGACACCAAAATATGGAGTGCACCGGGTTCCTGTTCATACACTCACGGTGTCTAGTTGGCAACTAGACACATAAAATGTTGTCCAGTTTGCAACTAGACACCAAAATCTGGTGTGCACAGGGTCCTTGTTGCATACAATCATGGTGTCTAGTTGGAAACTAGACACATAAAATGTTGTCCAGTTTGCAACTAGACACCAAAATCTGGTGTGCACAGGGTTCCTGTTGCATACAATCATGGTGTCCAGTTTGCAACTAGACACCGAAATTTGGTGGTGTAAAGAAAGTCATGTTGGAACTATAATCTGTCGGTGGTGGCGGTGGCGGTAGAGAGGGACGTGGTGGTTGCTGGAGGCGGCGAAAGGTGGTGGTGGTTGCTGGTGGTGCTGGAGGCAGTGGTTGCATGAGGAGGTTGTAGTGGTGGTGGTTGGTGGTGGCGGCGGAAGGTGGTTGTTGGTGGTGGAGGTGCGATAGTGGTGGTGGTGGCGGAGGTGGTGGTTGTTGGTGGTAGAGTCGCGATAGTGGTGGTGGTAGCGGAGGTGGTGTTGGCTACGATGTCGATGGTACGAGGTGGTAGTATAACATTTTTTGTGTTTTTGAAATAAAAAAATGTTATGTAGAATAGAATGAGAAAGAATTACATAAGAAAGAATATAGGAATAAAATTATAGTGGGGGTATTTATAAAGTTGAATAAGGCTAAATTTTTTGAGTTAAAATTATTGGGGTATTTAATTAATGTTCTCTTTAAAATATTAATTATAAAAAAATCCATGGGATCCATCCGCATACAATCCGTCCATCTGTGCATCCATTGGATGCAAATCCGTTGGATGTTGGAGCGGATGCCAAAATTGAAATCCGCCAAGATTGGATGCGGAGGCAGCAAAAACTGGACCAATCCGGACCATGCTCACCCCTACAAGCCACAACCTACCATCTAACCATCATTTCAGGCCCAAAACATTTGATTTAGGCTAGGGTCATCTTCAGACATAAGTTCCATGACATCCGTTTGATCAATCTACTGTTCCAGAATATGTAGGCTAGGAATATATGTGGCGTTTGAAGGTCCTTGGCACTTTGCAGGCAACATTTCCGTGAAGAATATGTATTACAAGCCTGGAGGTGGACTTGAACATAGCTCAACCAGTATATAACATACAATTATGTGATAAAAAGTCAAACAAAACAGTTTGAAAACATAACACCTCCCAAACCATTAATGGTTGTCATGGTCTTTACCCATGCATAATATTCAGGCAGAAAACAAGCATTAAAAAAAAAGAGATTGGTTGCCATGAGCAACTAAACAAGCTTAAAGATGATGTGTTAGCTTAAAGATGTTGTGTTTGAAACTGATCTAAAGGGCATATCGGATTTCTTCTCTGGAAGCACAAACTGGTTGTTTTAGGGGCCGGCTGATTTAGTAGGGAAGCCGGAAAACAATATTATTATCCTAGGGGATGTTATAAGGGGTGTCAAAAAATAATGAAAAGTCTAAATTACCCTATAAAATAAAAGCCTAGTTTTGTAACCAAAAACAAAATCTAAATCTCCTCCTTCCACTTCTCCCCATGTTTCACCACCATTACTGCCGGCACATGGGGCCGCCACCACCACCTCCTTCGTCGCCACCGCCGCCGCCACCAC
>JAJJMA010062110.1:39605-49913 GCA_023529015.1 Papaver nudicaule
TCTGGAATTCACCTCAATAATCAAACCGAAACTAAAAATCGTCTGGATTTTTCACAGTTTACCCTATTTTCGGCTAGGTTGGTTGTGACATAATTTAACAAACTCAATTTTTCGTCTGGAAACAATGCATGCAATACAAAACTAATCCAGATGAAAATTCTGGAAACTTAATATTTCGGTTGGATTTCTAGGGTTTAATCCAGACGAAAATTTCATTGAACCCTATTTCTTAATCAATCAATCAAACAATCCTCGCATAAAAATTGAGTCATAGACAAAATTAAATAATAAAACTGATTTTCAGGGAGGGACTCATTTTCATCACTTTCATTGGGGAGGAGTGGTGGTGGCGGCGGTGGCGACGAAGGAGGTGGTGGTGGCGGCCCCATGTGTCGGCAGTAATGGTGGTGAAACATGGGGAGAAGTGGAAGGAGGAGATTTAGATTTTGTTTTTGGTTACAAAACTAGGCTTTTATTTTATAGGGTAATTTAGACTTTTCATTATTTTTTGACACCCCTTATAACATCCCCTAGGATAATAATATTGTTTTCCGGCTTCCCTACTAAATCAGCCGGCCCCTAAAACAGCCAGTAACAACATTGGTTGGCAGAACGAGGATTTATTGGTTGATGCGGCAGTTAAACTTAAAGACTTTAATCATTGGAGATGTAGTTATCTCAATAGAGACTGTAATAAGCCAGCTCATGAACTGGCAAATAAGCCAGCTCATGAACTGGCAAATTTAGTAGGAAATATAGGGAGTCCTCAGAGTGGCTACAGAGTCCACCTGATTTTATTTCAAGTCTTATTGTGTCTGACATTATGGAGTCAAGCTCCTCTTCTTAATAGTAAAATTATCCTTCATATCAAAAAAAAAAAACTAAATAAGAAAAAAAATTGCCCGACTAATCAAAATTCTTAAGTTTGTTATTACAGTAAATTATACTTATATAAAGGAAAAAGGAAAAATAGGAAAGACAATATACCTTCCAGAAAAAGAGAGAAAAAAACAATCAAATGGAACTAAACTCCATGTTTAATATCATCATCTATGATTTTGCAAGAACAAAAAGAGAAGAACATTCACATAACTGATGCTACTCTTTGCCCATGTGTGTGGACATAGTACTCCTCTCGTTTTGTTGAACACATTCATTGTATTGTATTTCCCTACCTTATCTGGGAAGGAGAACAAAGTAGACCAGACGCATCTGATCCAACCACGGCAAGACCGCAAACAGCACAGATCTTAGACTCCCGAGATGGAACAAACTTTGCACTACAGTAAGGACATGCAACGTCTTTCTGCCCACGGTATATTGGCACATATGTTGCTCCACATATCACGAATGGGTTTCTGAAATCATAATTGAGTTGGACTGCATCAATTAAGTTCCTTTCTGCATTTGCCAGTACTTGTCTTGCTTGCTTTGATTGACCCTCATTAGTAGGGTTGGTCTCCAAGAGCCGCCTAGCAAAGTTTGCTGCTGTAATGAAGTTCTTTGCCTTGAAACTAATGACCATTGCACTGGTCAATGCAAGTCTCAAATGAGCCATCTGAAGGTTGCAGTGTGTAAAGTAAGCTGCTAACTCCTGCTGACGAACAGGGTTGTCTCTCGTTTCCCTCCTCTTCAGCTCAATTTGCAAACCCAGGACATACTCTTTCGCTATAATGATCAACTCCTTGACTTCATCGACCTCCCTTCTTGAATCAACAACGATTAAGGGGATGGAGTGTAGAATACCAAGGAAAAGGTGTAAAGCGTCTGAAAATTTCCCATTTGTTGTAAGTTTATAAGCAGCATTGAGTTTCTCATGCAGCTGAGAAAACTTCAGCACCAAAGCTGGTGGACCTCTCACATTAGGGCTGGCGGACTCGCTCCACCCTCTCTCTACTGCCAAAGTGATCACGGGAGCAGAAGAACAAGCGCGTAGATACGATTGAGTTCCATTGTGAAGATCAAGAAACAGGGGCTTCATGGGAGCGAAATTTTTGATACCCAGTTGTCTGTGCAACAAGCGCATTGCAGTGTCAAAATTGCCAGCCGCTGCATGTTCACCGGCAAGGGATGATTTTTGAATCCATATCTGACTTACAGGCATGCCTGGAGCTGGGATTATAAACGCAGCTGACCGTGTATTCATTGAGATATTTGAAGTATCAAGCTCTGGTGGGAGGTCTAGATCCTCAAGTTCCCATCCTCCATCTTCCTCATTTTCCTCGTTTACTTCCCCATTTTCACGCACCACTACTCCATCTTCATTCTGTGAGTCATCTGCACCATCAATATCTAAGTTTTCTCCCCAGTCAGCCTCATCAGCTTCCTCATATTCTTCCTGTCCTCTTTCCATTTCAAGACCACCATCGAAGATACCTTTCATGACCCTCAACAAGGGCCAATCTCCACCACATAAGATGGGAGCAGGTGGAATCAAAAGGGAAGATGTTCTCCCCTCGGGCAAAGAGGGAACATTATCCCCCAGCTGATCAGCCAGCCTTTCAGCGTCATCAAAGAGTCCATGAACAGTAGCTGTAACATAAGCAAGAGAAAATTGGCCAGCTTGCTCCAAAACTTTGACACGCTCACGGATATCACCGAGGTACAGTGCATTGTGAAACTGACCCATCACATCATTCTTTACCTCCGCGATCTTCAACATTTTCGACAGCTTATCCATATTTCCTGTCACAAGATACAGGAAGGAAAGCCTATCAAAGTTCTTTGTTCTCTGGTATGCATATTCTACAATGCCTGCATTACCCTGACGAAGTGCTTCCACACCCAACCTATACCAGTGATCTTTCTCGTCTATCTCCTTCGCTGAGGCGACAGCTATCTGGATGTTACCACTCTCCAGCGCCAAGTTAAAACGCGTCTTCTCATCCTTCACGAAATGGAGAGCAACTTCCGGGAAACCTTTTTGATGCAGATAGGCAATCATGGCTTGTCCGCAGAGTTGTGAGTTCCTGATCATGCTCATAACCTGATCATACTTCTTCTTTAGCAGAGATAACTTGAATACATATTCTGTTGCATCAACAACCACCGCACGACTCTTTCCATCACGATCCAAGCAAAATATGGTATTACCAGTAACCTTGGTGATGTATATGGGGACGTCGAGGGTCTTAATGATTCCACTGTCTCCATTTGGAAGACAATACTTAATGTGGTTCAGGGTTGTATATATGAAAACACCATTGTCATCCCAGGCTCCACTCTTCACACGAATAGTTTCATGAAGGGTGCACCTATGCACGAGTTTCTTGCTGGCAATTACAATAGCGTGTTTGCTAAGTAATGCAACACTCTCCATGTCGGCTGACCAAATAACATACTTAACGAAGGGAGTTTGAAGTTCACCAAGAATGAGTCTATGCTGGAGATCGAAGATGACCACTCTATCCTCCCCTCTGCATAGCAAATTACCTGTCCCTGCATAGAATATTGCATCTGCTGACATGGGAAGACTGCACTTCTTCACAATCTCATTTTGAAGGTTTTTGATTAAAACCTGGTTGTTGCTCTTGTCAATAACAGCAAACCTATTCCGGGCTACAAAAACAGCTGATCCGCCAATTCCTTTTTTAGCGTCTTGCATAGTATCTCCCCTGCCGGTGTCTTTAGGTACAATATAAAGTTCATAAGACCCCCCATCAACTTCTGAACAGACCAAAACGGCACTCTCTGAAGGACTGTAAGATAGAGTTCTTGGGCTTTGATTCAAGCTAGTGGAGCCAGGTCGTCGGATTGGAACCATTTGTGTGTCCTTTTGAGTTGAGAACTCGTAGCAACGCAAGAAACGGTCTTTGACGTAGTACAAAGTGTCACCGGTCACAGAAAAAGCCGGTCTTTCTCTCTCCAACTTGAAAACAATCATACCGCTATCGTGACCAGCGGCAAGCAGGTTCATCTCTGGATGTGATGCAAGAATCCAGAACCGGTCGTGCTCTCTGCGAAATGTCTGCACACCAGTTCGCTTTGTTACATCCCACACACGAATACTTTTGTCCTCCGAATTGGACACGATAATGTCCTGCCTAGCGTGGAACATAACACATGACACATTATTCATATGTCCTCTCAACGTGTCTACTTCCCATGCCTTGGTATCTGCAAAAGAAGGTGATTAAAAAAGGTTATGAAGCTGTCAAGAAGGCTACAGGGTGTAAGTTGCATGAGTCTGTACAGGCGCAACGTTTCCATAAAGTGGAGCCAACTTGATTCTTTCAAGGGGTTTTTACTGACTTTGTTTTCTTGTGGAATCATAACCATCACGTGCACGGTAAAATTATTTTTTTGTATATCCAGTTATGTTTAACTCTTATGTTTTGTTTATCGGTAAAGAATTTGATGCTGACGAGTTTCAAACTCAGGTCATTGGATATACAAAAACATAAGAGAGAATGTTTAACTCTTAAGTGTATACTCTTATGTTTAAGCTTCTAAACCTTGGTACGACTGATACATTCAATACCCAGATAAATGAAGAGAACATCAAAAGATTAAAAGTAATACCATTCATGCGCCACAACTTCACTTGGCGATCATCTGCGCCAGAAACAATCAGAGGCAGGCTTGGGTGGAATCCAGCCCAGTTGACCCCCCGATCATGGCCTTCCAAGACATACTTTACAACAGCATCAACCCCACCAAACAAATCTGTGTTCATCTGACTCAACCTCAATATATCATCTGCTGGGGATACCGACTTTTTCCTTAGCGCACCTATATCCCATACACGAACAGTCTGGTCCAAGGAAGCTGAGACAACCAAGTCCTCCTTAGGATGAAAAGAGGCACACATAACATAATGGTTGTGGCCAGTCAAAACGGAGATGCAAGTACGAGACTGCCAGTTCCATATTCGAATTGTTTGATCGTCACTCGCACTGACTATCCAAGGAGATTCATTATGAAATTGAACAGTACGGATGTAATCAAGATGACCAAGAAGGGTAAACAAGCACCGATGCATCTTGTAGTTCCAAACTTTAATCTTATAATCATCTCCTGTGAACAGAATCATTTCCATAGATGGAACCAATGAATATATGAATACCATCTCATAATGGACACCAATAAAGCTAACTATAACTAAAAACGGTGAAATACGCAAAACTAGATCAGTTATTATATCAACACTCAGTCACAAACTTGTGATGCTATGAGAAAAAACGCAAACAAGTCAACCAGCTAAACACCGAATTCTAAACCAGATCTGACAATGATTTCAAATCCACAAAACAATAACAACCATTTGTACGTCAGATCCAAGCATTTCATACGAGATCAACATTGAAATCAATGTAATGTTGGGCAATTACGAGCACAGTCTGACGTTGGCAATGAAAAATCGAAATATTATATAAAATTGTGTACCTCCAGAGACAAACAATGGCTGTGAATTATGAAAATGAACACCACGGACAGGTCCATCATGCTCATCAAATCTATCAATAAGAGTTCCCATTCTGTAATCCCAAAGCTGAATCACACCACTGTGTAAACTCGCAAGGATCCATGGTCTTTTAGGATGAAAACTCAATCCTTTCACTCGATTACTTTTCGTCTCAAATTTCGTTAACATCGTTTAACCAATCGAGTATCTACACTTTAATAACTGCACAATTTCAAGATCAATTTACAACAATTGAATCACAAGATCAACAACTAATCAGATCAAATCAAATAAAACAGAATTACCTCAGATCTGGCAATGAAAAAGTGAGGGAGAGATGGTGCAGGTATAGTTTTGTTTGCTCCTCTCTCTCGCTGGTGATGGGAGAGTGTGAGTTTTTAGAGAGAGAGAGAGAAAAGAAGGGAAATGAAATTTGAGATCGAAAAGTGATTTTTTTTATTTTAATTTTCTTTTTGGTTTCTGTTTCCTTAAGTAATAACGCGTTGACGGTAAGTGTTAATGTGTTGTATTTGAGAATCCAACGGTTGTGGTAAATCCAATTGCGTTATCGAGACTCGGATGTTTATTTAACGGCTGCTAGGGTTCTATGTGTGTCATCGGGAGTTTATCTTCTTGTGATGGTAATTGGTCATTTGTTTGAGTGATCGTGTGTCTTGTTGCCGTTGACACACTGACGAAGAACAATCTCGTCAGAAAAGGTGGGTTATGTTCTGTGCGCATCGTACGCAAGGTTGTGATATCGTAAATCGTAGAGCATATCGTTTTTCATTTTTGAGTATCGAATCGTATAGTAACTCGTGTATCGAATATTCATGGTTGATTTTTGACTCGTAACTCGTGCATCGAAAATTCATGGTTGATTTTTGACTTGTATATGTGCGTATAATTATCATATATATTTTATATTTTATTGTGGTGAATGCGTTATTACAATATTAAGATGCACCAATATCAAATTTTTTTTAACTTTTTTACTAATATAAAACTCATTTTAAAATCATATAAATATAAAATAGGTTATTTACATATCACCAGCAGACAACCTGGTTCAGTGGTTCACAGCAGGGTATGTAATCAGGGGGTCCAGTGTTCGACACTCTCCCCAGACATATTTTTGAAAATCTACCAGCCTTAGTCAGCTCGTCAAGTTGGTAATTGAATCGTTGACTTAAGTCAACATGACCGATTCTTGGTCATTTCGGTTCAACTAAACGAGTTAGATCGATTGGGTTCAATTTCGGATCGACAACCTTGATCGTACGTATGGTAACCGACAGTCACGCCACCCCCTGAATTCCCACCGGCCATGGTAAATGGCTAAATGCACACTTCTGGAACGAGGGTCTGGCTGCCCGAAGTGATTTCTTTCCTTGCAACTAAAGCGTGGGCTTGGGTTAAACTCCATTCTTCTTTACTGGTTAACAAGGTGATGCCAAAGGAACTCAACCCCAACCCCACCTGTTTATTATTGCTATGGAATACCCCTCTTTCTTGATGTTTCATTATTACTGCTGAAAATCTACCAGCCTTAGTCAGCTCGTCAAGTTGGTAATTGAATCGTTGACTTAAGTCAACATGACCGATTCTTGGTCATTTCGGTTCAACTAAATGAGTTAGATCGATTGGGTTCAATTTCGGATCGACAACCTTGATCGTACGTATGGTAACCGACAGTCACGGCACCCCCTGAATTCCCACCGGCCATGGCAAATGGTTAAATGCACACTTCTGGAACGAGGGTCTGTACTGGCTGCCCGAAGTGATTTCTTTCCTTAAAACTAAAGCTTGGGCTTGGGTTAAACTCCATTCTTCTTTACTGGTTAACAAAGTGATGTCAGAGGAACTCAACCCCAACCCCACATGTTTATTATTGCTATGGAATACCCCTCTCTCTTGATGTTTCATTATTACTGCTGAAAATCAACATAAAATTAGGGGTGTCAAGGTTGCTAGAATGGCACCACCAATTTCACATCTTATGTTTGCTGATGATATGCTCGTCTTCGCTTAGGCTAATATGGAGAATGTAGAAAGCATTTTAAATATCATTAACAATTTTGGTAAGTTGATTGGTTAGCTATTAAATTGCAGTAAATCTAGTGAATCTTAGTGATGGTGCATGTATTGACCTTGTTAACGAGTTGAACATGGAATTTACTAAAGAGTCTGAGAAATACCTTGGAGTCCCATTGTTTGTTGGTCATAATAAGAATCAGAGTTTTGCTCCTATTATGCAATCTTTTGATAACAAGCTTAAAAAATGGAAAGGTAAGTTCATAAGCCCTGCTGGTAGAACAACCATGATTAAATACGTTTTAAACACATTGCCTTCTCACTATATGTGGGTGCCATATTTCATATGTACCCTAAAAGCCATAGCAACATCGCACACTAGAGGAAGTATAGAGGTCTACGTAACGGCAGTAATGTAAGGGTGGAGGATCGAATGTAACCTCGTGCCCGATCCATGTAATAGAGTACGAGCGGAGGGAATAGCCTTCGCTCCTCGGAATAGTATGTAACCGATATCATCGGGCCCCAGCACCCTTCGCATAGCGGAGGAGGGAATGTAACCGACATAGTCGGAATGCACTGTAAAGTAACTAAGTAGTACTGATCACTGAGGGGGTATGTCCTCAGTGATCTCTATAAATAGAGACCCTCTACCTCCAAAGTGGGGATCCCAAGTTGTTCATGTCAATAAAAAATAGCTTACCTCTTATCTTGTTTACTCTCCTTGCGTTAGTTTTACTTGGGTATGTTGTTTGGTATTTCCAGCAACTACATTTTGGAGCCGACTAAGGGGACGACGAATTCCACTAGACCAAAAGTCACGTTAGCAGTCGTAGAAAGTAAGGTGAGAGTTGTTCCATAGAGTACATGATTCATTCTTCTAAGTTCTATGGAAATCCAGTAGCTCACCAAGTTATTGAGAGGGTCATTTTCTTTTTTCTATTTTACATTTACAGATAAGGTGAGGGTGAGAGTTGTTCCATGATGTAGAAATCACTCTGATTTACTTAAGCTTTGTGGAAATCCAGTAGATCACCAAAAAAAAAAATCGAGAGATTGGTGATAGATTTAGAAAAACCATAGAAGACGAGAGTTGTTCCATGAAGTATAAATCACTCTGATTTACTTAAGCTTTGTTGAAACCCAATAGTTCGTCAAACAAGAATAGAACCACGGTTACAAATGTCAAGAATAAGGATACTATTATCACCAAGTGCTCGAGAAGAAATGGAAAAAAATCAGGAGAAGGGAGAAGAAAGGAGTAACGCGGAAGCTATGGATACCATTAGATGTTCAGAAGCAGCGCAGCAGCAGGTCAACAACAGAGAAACTAACAGGAATCAAACTAGATGTTATACTCACTAGGTTGGATCTGTTAGTTACCCTCGTGAAGAATCAGCAATCGTTCATCTTTGAGCAAACGCGTACCATTGGAGTGTTAACAGGGGAGAATATCAAGAATGCCAGTTGTATGAGAAAAAGAAGCACTACCGTACCAAGCACACAACACGGAAGTCAAGAATGCAGCAGTAGGGTACACATGTCAGAACCATCGGAAAATAAAGAATCAGCGGAACCAGAGCAAGTGTGCGAATAAAAATGGAGCAGCAGCAGCAGGCGGTGGTACCAGTTCCACAATCAGAAAGGGGGATGCTCATAGATAATGCACTAAGAGCAAGATTGGAGGCGCAGTCAGAATTCATGCAGAAGTGTCTACAGATCAGAAAGTCAGCAAAGCACACTGGAACCATGATAGCACCAAACACAATGAAGAACGTGATGATGGAAGAGTACCCACAGACGTACAAGGAGTACGTACCGTTGAAGAAGATGAAGCCGAGGGAAGCCATCATTGCAGTAGAAAAATATATTCCAGCAGAAAAATGCAGCATACCAGAACACGCCGTAAGAAAACTACGGATAAGAGTAGATAAAGCGCACAAGCTACCAGCGGAGTACACAAAGTTGAATGTTCCTTTGGACTATCTCTTCCTGGAACTCAACCAGACGAGATACATACCATTCTCGCATAACAGAGGAGTATCAAGGGATCCACAGACAGCAGATGTGTCATTCAGCATCTTTCATCAGTACCGCTGCCACAAGATTGAAGATTGTATTCACTGTAGAAATATAGTTCAAGAATGGATAGACAATGGAGATGTACAGCAGTACGTGAAGACGAAGAGCAGATATGAAGATAGGATGGTATGAGCCATATTCAACAGAGAAGATCAAGAAGACAGCGAAGATGAGTTGAACCGCATCACACAGAATATCAGGAAGAATGGAAACAGGAAGCGCAGCGGAGTAGCGGAACCAGAATACTCACAATCACTTGTTTTTGCAGGAAATTATTTCAGGGACACAACACTTCAGCACTTTGATCCGCTGGTGATCACACTAGACATAGGTGGTTGGGAAGTAAAACGAATCTTAATAGATACAAGAAGCTCGATGGATATTCTGTTTTACATCACCTTCCGCAAAATGAATATACCGCCTAAGGAGATAATGGAGAAGGATGATGACGTATACACCTTCAACAACAAGAGGATTCAGCCAGGAGGTTCAGCTTATCTCGATGTACAAGCTGGACCTGTGGTGCTAGAGTATTATTTACAGTCATCGACGCAAACTCATCATACATCGCAATTATGGGGAGAAAATGGATACAAAAGATGAATGATTTACCACCATCACTTAATCAGATGTTACAGTTTTCTACGCCAATGGGAACCATGGAGATCCGCGGAGAGAAGACAGTCAGGCGAAACCACCAAAGAGGTTTCAGACCAGCAAACGCAAGATTTGTGGAGGGTAAAAACCCCTCGGGACACGTGTCGTAAATCTAAGGAGTAGAACCGCAC
>JAJJMA010062110.1:64913-75784 GCA_023529015.1 Papaver nudicaule
CCTTCATTCTTATGAGTTATTGGCTTGCAATTTACCAGATGACCGAGTTTCTCTAGATACAACTGTAACTGTCTAGTCTCGAGTTCTCTACCACGGAAAAACTTCCAGTCGACTGGTGACTTTATCAGAGTATCTGAGTTTTTTTTTCCCGATGTAGAAGATGATATTGGACCATCTAATCTAAAATCTGTTTTTGTAACACACCGTGTATTTTTCCTTGAACTTTTAAGTCCGAGAACCCATTTGGATGAGAAACTAGGATTTTACAATGTGGCATATGCGATCCTAAGTACCAGATGCTTATAAATGTGGAAAGTGCCCTTGTAGCACCCCGTGCTAAAACTGTAATGACCGTCCATTTAAGTCTAAATGCGCGGTCATTGTCGCATTAATGTTGCGACATTTTACTCTAATGCACATAAGCTGGTACACCTGCAAAGTAGCCTACGGGCAATGAAGCTTCCTTTGAAGCTTTAGCAAGAGTTTGGCCTGAGAGATGTACACGGCATCTACTCAAAGTCCCTTGAGAATAGGCTTATGCCTATGCAAGATTGGCATAGCCATGCCAATGAAGCTCGGTGAAGCTTGAGTTACGCAAGCTTTACGCCTTGTAGCATATGGCCTAGCCATGGACTATGCAAAGCGGAGATTGACTGGCTATGACCGGCCAAATTGTGCATTGCGGGTTATTGGCCCTGCCAAAGTGGTAAATTGGCTGGCCAAATTGTGAAAGAGGTGCTTTTGACCGGCCAAAAGTGGGCATTTATGCTCAATGGCCGACCAAAATAAAAACTGGGTGTCTATGGATGGATTTTTGGTTAACTATTTTTATTTCCAAAAGTGTTGTTGATAGGTCATTTAATTTTCTTTGGAGGAATTTTCAAGTAAAAGACCCACCTAACATCTTTTGTTAATTCACAAATACTGCTGGTCCTACAAACCTGGATCAGAAGCAAGAAGGTCTGATAGATAAGGCGAAACGAAGTATGAAACCACCCCGAAGTACGCTACCACGGCAATCAAAGGAACGAAGGAAGGTACCACCGACTCAAAGAACGTTCCAAACGATCACATCAATACTTTATAGAGTTACAGAAGACTAGGGGCACGCGTCAATACACGGCTGGATCAGGCAGCGGTGTAAAAGCAGCATAATAGATAAGAATTAGGGCATCAAGAACATCAAAGGATCTGCACAACAAAGATTTATATCATGAGAGAGGTGTCAACACGCGAATGGATAATAAGGGCAGTGCACAAAAACCAGATGTCAGCAAAGATCATCAAGGAGTGGAAAAAACGGAGTATAGCAAAGAGAAGCTACTGCCGAGATTTGCTATAAATACCCCTCTTCACCATAGAAGCAGGGGTCGACGAAATTACAAGGGGAGATACTATAGCTAAAAAATCTTCTGGGATCAGGAGATTACAATACTTAGTGCAAACCCCATACTGTATCGAATCGAGTTAGAGGAATTCCTAAAGAACTTTATTGTAATGTTATGAATACAATTTATAGATGATTTGATTATAAGGAGATGAAACACTTTGTTGTGGATCCGACTTGCTCAGTTCGTTTTCAGCGTAATCTTTCGTCTTAAAGTTTCTAATGAGCTCATAAGATCGTTGTTCCATTCAGTGGATACGAGGATGAGCGAAGATCCTAATAATTACTTAGTATCAATTGTCATAAACCTTAAAAACCTTATGTAAGTATGATATGGGAAAATTAGTATCAACAGTTTGGCGCTAGAAACAGGGACCAATGTCCTTGGAAAATTTCAGCAACGTAGTTTTCAGCACTTGCTTTGATTTTGCCTATCCTCATTCTGTGTTTTGTTTTGATTCTGGTAGGCTAAAACGAGTTTTCACCACTTAGGGTCTTTTATGACCACTTTAGTATTTTCTTACCAGCATTTTTATTCATCTACATCATCTTCCGTCTTTTTATTCTTTAGAAAAGTGAAAATAGAAGCCACGGTGCAAAAAACTCAGACCTGAGAAATTAGGAAGCTGAAACGCTACCTACTTGTGAAGAACACCAGAATCTTCTTAGCGGTCTTTACCTAAAGAACGTTTAAGAAAGCAAAGCGTGAAACAAGCAAAAACCTTGGCAAAACCAAATCTCCGTTGCATAAATCCCACCCCGTGCGGATTTGGCGGTCATACGGTACATGGCCATATATGCACTTGGGGAATACCTACGTGGGGCAACCCAGCAACACGGGGTCCCAAGACACATCTAATTAGCTCTCAGGGCGCAAAGAATATATCTCTAACGACAAGCGTGTACAGGGGTACAGGACAATTTTCTCTTTTATATGTTCCAGGTGGAGAAGAACACCATAAGTTCCAAAAGACGATAAAGCGGGACAACAATAGGGGGATCAGCGAGCCGACACTTTGGAGACTAATCGGGTCTCCCGCGGAGTACGAAGATAGTCAAACAACCACAGAAGACATCGAAGTATCGACATACTAAGGAAATCGCACTGAGGATGATAAAAGGCGTGGGTGAAGTAGCAGTGAGTCAAAGAAAGCCAGAAGACGCTCATCTGCATGTGACAAACGAAGTAACCCAAGAGCGGCCGAAGCAGATAAGCGAAGACGGAGAAATGAGCATGACCAGCGCCAACGAAAAAATCATAAGTCAACTGTCAACTCTGGCATTGAAACAACGGAACCAAGAAAGCATCTTGAGCCTATTAAACTACGAAGGCGGGGAGACAGACGAAGTTAATGAAGATAGCGCACGAAGTAGCGCAAAGGAGGCTCAAGAAGAAGGACGGCGGAACGAGGAACTGGACACACGATGTTACAAGTACTACCTGAAACAAGACACTCTATTGACGATGGAGTTAAGAACCAACACACACTCAGGAAGGAGAACTACGGATAATCCAAAGGAAGGACGACGAAGAGAATCGCGGAGAATGTCAGGCCAGAACAAAAAAGCGCGTTGCGGAAAGCCATCAATTAGGGAAAAAACTCAGGCGGAGAACGACCCCAGCAGATAGTAGAAGTGAGGAAAAATATCAAGAGATGCTATATTCAGACTAATACTACAACCGTCAGAAATACTGAGAAGAGAAGGGGGCAGGAAGGATTTCAGTTACCCAACTACCAGGGGAAAACAACGAAAGGAAACGTGCAACCACAAAGATTACTGTGAATATCACCAAACACGGGGGCATACTACCGATAATTGCAAGCACCTTCGGAACACGATAGAAAGATACCTAGGTCGAGGAGAATTCAGCCAATATACCTCACCCACTCCAAAGCCTGAAGAACAACAGCAAAGTGACAGCGGTTTACAAGAAAACAACAAAAGCAAAGTATACCTATCCAAACCAAGAAGCGAGAATGCAAGGGATTGCCAGCAGGGACGGGTGAACCACGGACCCTTGGTAGTCACCCTACCTATCCACGAGATAAATACCGCGAAGGTGTTAGTCAACGAAGGAATCACCTACAATATTTTGTTTTATAAACGGTTTTTACAGATGGGACTTCGCAACGAACAGTTAGACTACCCAACAACGATCATCCACGATTCGTGTGGAACAATCATACCACCTAAGGGTGAAATCATATTGCAGGTGGACATAGGTCCAGTGACAACCTTCACAAAATTTTGCGTTATCAAAACAACATCACCATATCATGCAGTACTGGGGAAAAAATGGATTCAGGAGTTGGGAGGAGAAGTTTCAGCAATTCACCAGCAACTGAGGTTCCCCACAATATATGCCAGCCCACCAATGATACCGGCTACACCTCTTTCCCAGTCTGCTTTCACTGCCAACAAAGACTTAGTCTTGGGCAGGATTAAGAGTTTCCCAAAGGAGACAGCGTGTGGTAGAGACGGGTTGCGTGCTCAACATCTTATTGATGCACTCAGTGGAGCTGCGGCGACGGTTGCAGATGAATTGGCTACCTCAATTACAGGTTTGGTGAACATGTTATTAGCTGGTAATTGCCCTCCTGCGTTAGGGGTTTTCATTGCTTCTGCGCCCCTCACTCCCCTGTTGAAGCAAGTTGGAGGTCTTCGTCCAATTGCTGTGGGTACTGTTTGGAGGAGATTAGTGTCTAAGGTGGCAGCTACCCATGTAGGGAAGGATATGGAGGCTTATTTGAGTGATTACCAGTTTGGGGTTGGTGTACAGTGCGGTGGTGAAACCATTCTTCACTCTGCTAATCGACTCCTGGAGATATATGGTGAGTCTGACTCGCGTACTATGCTTTTGATGGACTTCTCCAATGCTTTCAACTTGGTCGACAGACCAGCCATGCTCAGGGAAGTCAGAAACAGATGCCCCTCTATCGCTTTGTGGGTGGAGTTCTACTATTCCAGTCCGGCGCATTTGTATTATTTAGATCATACTTTGTTTTCGGCTCAAGGAGTGCAGCAGGGTGACCCACTTGGTCCCCTCCTATTTGCTCTAACACTCCACCCACTTGTTCACAGAATTGCTGAGCAGTGCACACTGGAGTTTCAGGCATGGTATTTGGATGACGGCACATTGATTGGTGACACCATGATGGTCGCGAAAGCTCTGCAGATTATTCAACAGGAAGGTCCTTCACTTGGCTTACATCTCAATGTATCTAAGACGGAAATTTATTGGCCTACGGTTGATGCTAGAGGCTTGGTTGATGGTGTTTTCCCTGACAGAATCAGTAGGGCTACTAAGGGTGTGAAACTGCTAGGTGGGCCGGTGAGCTCAAACCCACAATTCTGCAAGGATTTGATTGTTAGTAGGGTGCATAAAACTCTGGGTCTGATGGAGGCTATTAAGAAGCTATAGGATCCAAAATGTGAGCTTCTTTTGCTACGGAACTGCAGTGGAGTCTCTAGACTTTACTTCTCTATGCGCACGACTAAGCCTGATTATTTGTCTGAGGTACAACCTTTATATGATGAGAGTTTGTTTGTTTATCTCCGGCAGCTTATCGTGGGAGATGGGCCTGGTTTTGGTTCGCTTCAACAGAGGATATCTACTCTTCCCATCAAACATGGAGGGTTGGGTGTGTGTACTATGCTGGATACGATGCAGTACTGCTATGTTGCTTCGTGCTCGCAGACAATCTCTCAACAAAGTAACATCTTAAGACAGTCTTCGGTGTCTGGTTTGAGCTCCAGTCTCGAACATGCTTTTAGTGTGTACAATCAGGTATGTGGTATCTTAGACTCGCCGCTTAACATAGACAACATCGCCCCCCATTCCATGAGTTCTCTGGCGGTTACATATTTCGATGCAGTGGTGAAGAAAATACCCTATAGCTTTGATTTGTCCACACGTGATGCTGTTCTTTGGCAATGTAGCAAGATCAAACATGCTCAAGATTACTTATTGGCTGTACCTATAGATGGTTTGAACCAGCATATTACATTTTAGGTCGGTTGTGTGCTATATATTGGGCATCCCTCTTTTCAAAGAGGGGGATTTATGTTCCGCTTGTGGCAGGGTGATGGACAATTTTGGGGACCATGCAGTTCACTGTACCAGAGGGATTGGTCTTAAGTATCGTCATGACCTCATTCGTGACACCTTTGCTGACATGTGTTATCGTGCCGGAGTCCCAGCCAGGAAGGAGGTGGATTTGGGTTTTCAGTCTGATGATGGTTTGGCCTTGCGACCCGCGGACATCCTAGTTTACAATTGGGATAATGGCTGTGATATGTGCTTTGATGTAACTGGTGTCTCGCCTCTTACGGGCAATGGGGTACGTGCTTTTATTACTGGGCAGGCTGTCGCTAATGCTGTGGATAAGAAAAAGGTTAAATATTTAGATAAATGTTCAACTAATGGTGTCGGTCTTGGTATCCTCGCTTTCACCACTCTGGGTGAGCTGGGTAGTGATACGATAGATTTCCTGAAGAGGCTACGAAATTATATGGCTAGTCATGATGCATATGTCAAGGTTGGAGAATTTGTTTTCCATAGACTTGGCATTGTTGTTCAGAAAGGGATTAGAGCGCAGCTTGTTGCGAGACTCCCATCCAATTCTTGTAAGCTTCTTTCAGTTGACGATGATTAATAAATTTATATATAATTTTTTTTTATTTACATCAGTTTCCGCTATTTCTACGAATGCCACGGAGTCGAGCAGCCACAGTACCACGGTCCTCATCGAGACCATTTATCAACTCCAAATCGATAATCGGAACATTAGCAGGAACTGCCGGAGCAAAGGCAGCAACATCTACCACATGATCATTAACCGGCGCAACAGGAGCAAAATTGCCAGCAATCTGTTGAGCATCATTGAACTCCTCCTTTACTTCAACCTTCACAGGTATCTCATCATCAGAAGAAACGAGATTCTCCCCCATCATCAGCAAAATTTCCTCACTATGACGGCGAAAAAACGATCTCGTCTCAACCATGCGACAATCGTAAGGAGAACCACCGTCTTCCCTCATTCTCCGTTCTCTTACCCTTTCGTCACTCTTTATGAGATGTTCGAAGAGACGAATCACTTTATCAGGATTACTCTCCTTCCTAGAAGAACCACCACCTTCAAGATTGGCTTCCCTATCCATTATTATTCGAACCTGTTCCCTTCTGCTAATTTATTCATAATTCATGGGCGCTTTTCCCATGTCTGCCATTTCTTTTTAAAAAAAAATCTTCATTTTTTTTCTTACTTAGTCGCTCGGAAAATGTTAGGAGACGATCGGTGAAGACTAGTCTTTTATAGAAGAGCTCATGTCGCCATCCAACCACTTGCTATAAATACTGCAGGTGTTACAGTTTAGGAAATAAAACAACCACATTGGGGTTTCCTTGATTCTCTCACCCATTAAAAACATCTCCCATTACCCGATAAAGCAGTTACACACTTTTCAAATTCTCCCCATTACTATTCCCTTTTACAACAAATAACCACCCACTACCACCACACACCATACCGTTAGCATTTAACGATGTACCAGCCAGTTAGCTTATAATCCTCATTGAGTGAAATTACAGTATCCGGTTACAACTAAGGGACGGAGCACCAGCGAAGAAGAAGTTGCAGCTAAGGGACTCAGCATCCACGAAGACGGAATAACAACTAAGGGACGAAGCATCCACGAAGACAGAATAACAACTAAGGGACGAAGCAACCACGAAGACATAACAACAACCAAGGAACGAAGCATCCACAAAGACAGAATAACAACCAAGGAACGAAGCATCGACGAAGATAGAATAACAACTAAGGGATGAAACACCAATGAAGACGCAAAAAAGGCCAAGGGATAAAACATCGTCAAAGACAGAGGTACAGCTCAAATAGCACGACACTACCAATGATAAATCCATAATGCAACCATAAGAAATAAGAGTGCAGTCGAGAAAAGGAGATCACAATAAGGATAAGAAGTGGAAACGATACCTCGGTAACCACATCCAGACAAGGGGTAACAAATCTACCAGTACTGCGGGCGCGACCAAGGATATACTGTCGAACAAGCACAAAATCAACTACAAAGAAGCCTACATAAGTTACCCGAAGGATTGCACTAACTTACCACAAAAAGCATACGGAGGGCGACACATACAACATCACAGGATTTTATTCGGCGGGGAAGTTCCTAACCTTCCGGCAACTCTAGCAAATCGTTCCCAAAAAGCAAGGAGGGGCAAACATTACAACAACACCACTGAAGGACCACATAGACAAACTTTGGTCCACATAAGAAAAACCATTATAATGACAATACCGAAGGAGCGAGAACTTAAGCAGCATAAAAGAAAGAAACAACTACCACTCAGAAACCGAGAAGACACAAATATGACGAAGATCCTCTCAGCAAGGAAAGATGATTAACTTCAACAATGAAAGCTCAGAAACCCTACACTTCCCAACGAAGGATGATACGAAACCAGAGAACGAACAAAGCAGGATTGAAGAAACTATTTCAAAAAGCAACAGTGATGTAAGCGCAACAGAACAATTGCCAGCAGCCCAAGCGCAACAGAACAATTGCCATGATAAGAGCATACCTGCTGATCACAGGTCATCTCTAGGATCCTCATTAATATGTATGAGGTGAAACGTAAGAATCCCGATGATGAGATAACTCAAACGTCGCCTCTAGCGGGAAAATCTTTTTCCCGGGTTAATGTCCTAAATCATCCCCTGGCCAAGGATGATTGAAAGATAATGCTTAACCCAAGAAGGTTGAAATGCCTGAAATAATAGACACTAAGGAGAAGATCTCAGGATCAACAATGTTACCCCACTGATAGATACGAAGACAGTAGACACACCTACCGATACAAAGACAGTAGACACACCTACTGATAGATACGAAGACAGTAGACACACCTACTGATAGATACGAAGACAGTAGACACACCTACTGGTACGAAGTCGGCAGACACACCTACTGATGCGAAGATAGTAGATACACCTGCCGACACGAAGAAGACATATATATCCGCAGGCGAAAGCAACTTAGAGCGCACCAACTAAAGCAAGCGATAATAAGAAGACGACGAACATACATTCCCAACTGAAAGAAGAATAGAAGGAGCCATGAGACGGGTTTTCTCAAAGGATTATTTAAAATAAATCTCAAGAAAAGGGTGTTTTAGGTATAAAACAAATAAAGGAATCTGAGGGGTAAAGTGTGAAGTGTGATGATGTAATAAAAGATTATGATGAATTCGAGAGGTCAAGATCGAACAAGACTCGCCTAAACCAAGAAATGGCCGTTCGAGTATTGCTTCAGTTACAAGAAGAGGATTTTAGGGTTGGTTTAGGGAGGGAAGCAGAGAAAGATGAGATCAGAGAATTGCTATGATTTTCTGTGATATTGAGATAAATATTGCTAGATAAGGATGAATATTCAGTTCTCACTAGATAATAAATGCTGAATGAGAAGAGTTAATCAATTATCGATAAGATAGACTTGATTGAACTTGCACTGAACTTGTTGGATGAGAATGAGATGATTTCCCAACTGGTCGAGTGACCTATTTATAGCAATATATTCTCAACTGATCTCGTAAGTAGTGGAAGTAGTGGAAGAGTGGGAGTGAGGAAATAGTGGGGTCAGTTGTTAAGAGTCTTGCGCCTAATAATAGGGAAGACTAACAACCCACTACCTTATCCCATCTTCTCAGCAACGTTCACACGACCTAGTTATCTTTCCCGTTAAGTGATTGTGCCGTTGCAATCACACGTGCCGTAGACCGCCAAACCAAAACCCTAAAAGAATATCCCCCCATGTAACTTACTTGATTCTCGTAAGATTTGTTAAATATTTGTTTATTTGTTTAGTCAAAGTTGACTAATGTAAGTCGTATCAATTACTGATAAGCTTAGGACTTTGCGATAAAATAGAGATTAAGCGATAAGCTTTGAATATCTCTTTAAGATTAGGTTTAAGGATTGAGCCGGGCAATCGCCATTTAAACCTAATAAGATAAAATCTAAGGGTTGAGCTAGCAACCGCCATTAGATAAGATAAGATAAGTCATCTAAGGGTTGAGCTAGCAACCGCCATTAGATAAGATAAGTCTAAGGATTGAGCTATGCAATCGCCAATTAGACCGAGAGGATTTCAGCAACTCTCTGTGGCAATAGTCAAATAAATACGACTTTCGTCTTGCCATAAATAAGGGAAATTGGTTTGTGGCATGTAATGCACCAATTCCCTGAGTAATAAAGACATATGAATGTCCAAAATAATATGAATCATAGCCATGAGCCATGATTAAGAATTATAGCACTGATTTATAGAAGCAAGTCTATAATCAGGAAAAACAGACGAATGATGCTATCACGGCGTAGCCATCATCAAGAATGCATAAGCATTGCCAATATAAGACCTAAAGATAGGCCACAATAATTATAATAAGCCATATTGCATGGTATAATAATCTTATTAAGAAGTTAGGCATAGAGCACGAAGGACAAGCCATAACATTTATGTTATTTTCGGATTTCTGGACAGTTTGCATGTTGTCCATTAGTAAAATCGCCCAGGCCAGCCTATATTAGATAAAAATCTGAATTTTTAGTATGTTATAGGAAATTCACAGAGGAAAATATTTCGTGAAGGAAGCATCTTCTAATTCCTTACGGATTGGGCTCTAAAAATCACGCCATGAAGAAATACGTGAGCTGAACTGCCACATTTCCGAATTTGATTAGGAAACTAGAGTATTATGGACTAAATAAAATCCATAATCCTCTAGGATTTGGATCAGTGAGGCCCATAAGTAGGGGGAGGCTAGGAAGAGGTAAACCCTAGCTCAAAGGAGGCAAGGCTAGCCGTGAGGAGAAGAGGACAATCATGGGCCTCCATAAGTTCAAGTGAGGGAAAACAATAAGACCCCCATGAATTAGGCGAGAGCCAACTATAAGGCCCCCCATAAATTAGGTTAAGCATGATTATGAGGCCTCCAATGTTTGGGCAAGGCATAATCTTGGACCCCCAAGAGTTTGGCCAAGGGTGATGCAATGGGCATCCAAATATTAAGGCGAGCTAAAGATAATGGATATCCAAAAACTAAGGCAGGGGAGAATCATGGGCCTCCAGGGATCAGGCGAGGCCAACGTCATGGGCACCCAAAGATTGGGCGTGGCCAAGTTTTGGGTGTGGCCAAGTTCTTGGCGTGGTAGAGTTTTAGGTGTGGCCACGTTTTAGGCGTGGCCAAGGCTTTGGCGTAGCTAGGTATAGGCGTGGCCAAACTTTAGGCTTGGCCAAAGTTTAGACCTGGCCAAGTTATGGCCGTGGATAATATATAGGCATGGCCAAGGGTTTGGCTTGGCCAAAGATAGGGCGTGGCCAAGTATTAGGCTCGGCCAAAGATAGGGCGTGGCCAAGTATTAGGCTTGGCCAAAGATTGGACGTGGCCAAGTAT
>JAJJMA010062120.1:0-15826 GCA_023529015.1 Papaver nudicaule
GATTCCTTCTGCAGTTAGAGATGATTCAAACTCATGCCTGAGAATACTAACAAAGGTAAGGCTGCTATAGTTATAGTGTGAAGCTACTGGATTTTCTTCCAACTATTGTTCTCGAGTATCAAGTGTAATTTTCTTCCAACTACTGGATTTGATATAGTTAAGTGAGAAGATGGAAGTTGCTGATGTAAAGCTACTAGAAGAGTTGCTTATCAAAGAGGGAATAATCTACGATCCTTACTCTGCCGAAATAGACTTTGAACCAGCTTATGAAGACTTAACTTCTCGGACAATTACCATGTTGCAGCAAACTGTTGAAGAGTTATCTTCAACTGTTGATAAGGTAGAAATGAAATGGCTTTTTAAGTTTTTGAGACATCCCAACTTATTTCTAAAAAGATCATCTCCAGTTATTTCCTTACCTCAGGTTTCTTGATGTTGTTTTTACAGCTCAAGAGAGAGAATAAGGCTCTAAAAGATATAGTTATGCTCGGTACTGATAAATTGAATGTACGCGGTGAAGATGTTGAAGGTGACTACTATGAGAAGGTTCCAGGTCTTTTCAGTTCCTTATATTCCTGGGTTTTCAGATCCATGACAACACTATTACTCAAAATGGTTGTCAAATGACTCAGAAAGAGAGAGATTAGTAATGTACATGTGAGTATTTGCAGTTCCTTATATTCCTGGGTTTTCAGATCCATGACAGCACTATAACTCAAAATGGTTGTCAAATGACTGGAAAGAGAGAAAGATTAGTAATATACATGAGTATTATAGCAACACTATAGCTTCTGTCCTGGAAGTTTTACCAAGGAACTTGGCTGAAATTCTATGTAAATGCTGAATAGGTAGGTTCGTATTTAGTGTCTCCAATAATAATTGGAACTTTATGTTGTTTTTCTTTTTACCCTTTTCTTGTTACTTGTGTTGTCTTCGAAGAAACATCTTCGAAGACTAAATGGTCAGAGCGAGTAGGAGAAGATGTTTACTTAGCTCAGATGCAAGAGAACAGTGAAGGAGAGTATCTTAGATTTTCAAGATTTCGAAGAGGAGGGAATGGTAAACAGTACAGCATCTGTTTCCCTAGCGGTAAAAAGACGGAATGTTGGGATATCCTTGGAGAGGTTTTGGAGGATTTCATTCAGAGAAAGCAAAGGCCTAGCCAAGTGTCTCCTTTGAATTCAAAAGATGAATACCCAGACCTTCATAACTCTCACACTCACACTAAGAAGCTTGCTCTGCTAAAGGTTTCAAAAAACAGTAATGGATGGGGAAGAATTGCTTCTCTCATAAAAGAGAGGTTTAACTCTAAATACTATATAGAGTTCGAAGAGATTAACAAGCTTACTGCTATTGTAACTCTTGAAGATAATGACTGGAAAAAGATTTGGAGGCCAACTATTTGGTTGGCTAAGGGTGTCATACTCAAGCTGGTCCAATGGCAAGAAAACTTCCCGGATATTAAATCTTTTAAGGATACAGAAAAAGAGGTATCCATGGAACAAAGAAGTAAACCTGCAGGAGTAGAGACAAGAAAAAGAGGAGAGAAAAATAAATCTCAAACCTTTGATGTTAATCTCATGCATCGGAACGTAAAGTGGTTTCGAATAAGAGGACTGCCATTCCATTTGTGGAATAGTACGAATTTTGCTATCATTGCAAATGAATTAGGGGGACTAAACACGATATCTCACGAAACTCTGTCAATTAAAGAACAGTCAGGGGCTCACTTCATTAGAATTGCAGTTGACGGCGATCTGAAAGTCATCCCGGCGGTCTTGGTGGTGGTTATTGGCGGTGAGGAGAGGGTGTTACTGGTACAATGGGATCCTTATTATTTGCCAAAAATAACTCTCTCCAATGAAGAATATCTTCAGAAGGTAGAGCACTTTGACGTGAGGATGATGGAACATACAGATAGGCATAATATTTTGAATTCAAATAGAGAGTTTTCCGCGCGTGAATCTCGACAACCAACTGTGGATGAGGTGAATTTGGCTATTCAAAATGGGACGGGTCATGTTTACAAAGAAGATGATGAAGGGAAATGGGTATACATCTCAAAGTCCATTGGAGGTGGTCAACCTGGGACCAAATTTAAACCGTTACGTAGATGACAATTTCCATCAGCTTGTTTTTGAGCTGTGTCACAAAGTCGTTGGTTTAAGAAGTGAAAATGAAGTGGAGGCGAAGGGTATGATTGAAGAGTTTCTTCTTAAATACAGGGAAGTTTTACAAGAGAATGAGGCTACTTCAAGGGAGAAATCAGTTATTAATGGATGACGAGCTTGCTAACTGTATTGATAGGGGATTGATGGCAGTCATGGATTTAAACTCAGCGGAAACTATGCTTGGTTCACCATCTACTTCATCACCTCATGGTCATTCGAATATGGATAGAATTCACTGTCCATTCAGAGACTTCGATGATTGTCGCAATGGGTATGGTAGAGGTATGGCTAAATGTTCGTTTGCTAATCATTTAAGGACTCGACACCTTACGTCAGACTCTAAGTTAGAAGCCTGCAGAGTAAGGATTAGCAGCAATGCTGAGATTTTTGGTGCGTGGGAGGTGATTTTGTTACAGTTACAAATGTGGTTGTGTGTTAAATGCATGCGTTTACATGCTTGGAAAAAACCATGTAGTTTACATGATGGGGATGAAATTGCAGGGCCTATTGTTGATGATAGTGGTAATGTGTCTTTCTTAATTCATGGGGTTAGCAGGCATATACCAGGAAGTGCAGGAACTGTGGATTTATCTATGGGTTTATCAGTTGAGTTGCTTAACATGGTTTTCCAGAAACGTATACATACGATATCTAGTATTCCTCCGCCCTGTAGACTCAATTTTTCCAGAACCTTAAAAGTTTCCCTTGACAAGGTTCTACAAAACCCTTCAGATATTTCTTCCTGGTTACAATTGCTTCTTCTCCCTGTGTGTACACTACAATTATACACTCCCAAGGGCTCTTTAGAAGAGAGATCTGGTAATAGGAAGAGACTGCAGATTGCTTCCATTAACCAGGCTCTTTTGAAGTGGAGAGAGCCAAATGGTTGTGTTTCATTAGCTAACAAATTACTTGAGCCTTCTATGCAGGAATCTGAGTGTACGCAACACAACAAGAAGAAGCGAGACAGCAACAAGAAGAAAAAAGATGGCAATTTAAGTGCTTGTCGTAAAAAACTGAGCTACGGGCACTATGCTGCTGTTATCCGTGTTTTATCTTCAACTGGTATTGCTCCTTTCAACGCGGATACACTTCATGAACTTAGGCATCAACACCCACAGGCTCCACCCCCTGTTATGCCTCCTGAACCTATCAATGGTGCAGCAATTTCAGTTGACAGTGAGTCTGTTTTAAGGGGTATAAAAAGCTTTCCGAAAGGAACGTCTTGTGGTAGGGATGGCCTTCGTGCCCAACACCTTTTGGATGCTCTAAGTGGGACTGCCGCGGCTGTTGCTGATGAGCTATTAACTTCCATAGCAGGTGTGGTGAATCTTTGGCTTGATGGCAATTGTCCGGCTGTGCTGGGGGAATACATTGAGAGTGCTCCTCTTACGCCATTAATAAAACCCGGAGGAGGGTTGCGACCTATTGCTGTGGGTACTATATGGAGGAGGCTTGTGTCTAAGATGGCTGCAACTGCAGTGGGTAAGGAGATGGCTCTTTATTTAGGTGACCTTCAATTTGGTGTTGTGTTGGTATTCCATGTGGGGGTGAAGGTATTTTGCATTCAATTAACAGGATCATGGAGATCAAAGGCAACCATAGCAACATGACCGTGCTTCTTGTCGACTTCTCTAATGCCTTTAATCTGGTTGACAGAACTACTCTTATCAGAGAAGTGCGTAAACAATGCCCTTCTATTTCCAGGTGGGTAGAGTTTTGTTATTCTAATCCCGCTAGGTTATACTTTGGTGATTTCATTCTCTCTTCTGCTCAAGGTGTCCAACAAGGTGATCCACTTGGCCCTTTATTATTTGATCTTGTCCTTCATCCGCTTGTGAAAAAGGTTGCTGCTTCTTGTACACTTGATTTACATGCTTGGTATCTTGATGATGGCACTATTGTTGGGGATACTCTAGAAGTTTCTAAGGCGTTGCGTATAATTCAGTCGGAAGGTCAGTGTAGAGGTTTATATCTCAATATCACCAAGACAGATGTTTTTTGGCCCACTGTTGACCCTCGTGGCTTTGTTCAAGATGTGTTCCCGGATAATATCGGTAGACCTTCTGTTGGTGTTAAACTTCTTGGTGGTCCAGTGAGTTTAGATATGCAGTTTTGTAGTGATATGGTGATGGGTAGGGTGAACAAGACAATTCAGTTGATGTCGGCTGTTAGAAGGCTCAAAGATCCGCAAAGTGAATTGTTGTTATTGCGCAATTGTACGGGTGTTTCTCGCTTATATTTTGCCATGCGCACCACTATTCCTCAAGCAACTCGACAAGCGCAGGCACACTTCGATCTCCACTTATTTCAGTATCTGAGGCTATTAAGGATGGTGCTGGTTTTGGTCCTCTTCAACAGCGTATAGCCACTTTGCCTATTAAGGATGGTGGTTTGGGCATTTATACTATGACGGACACTAGTAACTACTGTTATTTGGCCTCTCGTGTGCAGACGCGTTATTTGCAAGGAATTATTTTGCGTGACGCTTGTGTTACTGACATAAGCTTCTCTTTCCAGCATGCTTTAGATAATTACCTACAGGTATGTGGTCTTACATCCTCGACTTTTAGCATCGATGACACTGCCCCCCATCCCATGCGAGCCCTGGCAGTTCCATACTTCGAAGCAGTAAAGAAGGAGATGCCTTCCAAGTTCCACATGTCAGTACGTGATTCAATTTTATGGCAATGTAACAAAGCAAAGCATGCGCAGGACTATCTTATGGGTGTACCCATTCAAGGGCTTAACCAATGCATTGGGCCTAGACAATTCAGGTCTATTCTTAGATATCGTCTGGGCATCCCTTTATTCGTAGAAGGTTATCTCTGCCCTTGTTGTAAAAAAGAGATGGACATCTTTGGTGATCATGCTTTGCATTGTACTAGTGAGGTAGGGGTTAAGTACCGGCACGATTTGGTTAGAGATGTTTTTGCAGATATGTGTTACAAAGCAGGTGTGGCTGCAAGGAAAGAAGTTGTGTTGGGCTTCTTATCAGATGAAGGTAACGCTTTGAGACCTGCAGATATCCTTGTCTACAATTGGGAGAATGGCCAAGATGTGTGCTTCGATGTCACAGGTGTTTCACCGTTCACAAGAGGTAGTACTTTCGCACCAGGTCAGGCTATTACCAATGCTATTTCTCGCAAACGAAATAAGTATTTGGATAAGTGTTCCGCTCATGGTTATGGCTTCAGTATTTTAGCTTTCACGACCTTGGGTGAGCTTGGAGAGGATACAATAGTGTTTCTTAAAAGATTGAAGAATTGTTTAGCTAGTCAAGATGCGAATGTTAAGATGGGCAGTTTTTTTATTTCATAGAATAGGGATTGCTATTCAGAAAGGGGTGGGAGCTCAGTTTGTTGCGAGGCTCCCCGCCAAATAATTGTATTCGCCTTTGTTTTTCCATGAAATAAAGTGCAGTTTTCAAATTTTGTTTAACCTATATTCGTTTGACTGATTTGATAGTCTTAGTTTATGATCAGTACTATAGACACTAACCAAGCTACTTTCTAGACTCTGGTGTGCTGGTCAACGAGTTCACTAACTTCAGTGGTGGAGTCATCGTCTAGCTGGACTGCTGGAGTCCTAGACCTAACAAAAGCTACAACACTGAGGTGTTAATGTGTTCATGTGAGTGATCCATCATCCGGGCCAAATGCTGGCAGATGGCCCTTTCATATCTGGAAAGTTTATTTCTTAGGTAGCACATGTAAAGAAATTGACGTTGATGCCCGTTTGACAAAACCCAGAAACTGCTCCAATTTTGATTATTATGGCACCAGGAAGTAGAGAATCAACAAGTGATGCTGAAACCATCAATATTTATCAGGTGGTAGTAAGATTATATATATGATTACTCAACAACCAAAACCACTGGAAAGCATACTGTCGATGCAAGACTTGATGTTTTTGGACAATGAGGAGAATCTGGAAAGTGTGTTGACTATGAAAAGTACTGCACAATCAACCTGATGAACAACAAAACAATACTTGCTACATGGTTTTGAATCCCTTTGTAAGCAATTATTGAAAAATAAAATTCCACCAGACTTCGAAAAACAAGTAAACCAGGGAAAACTAATATCAACGGCAAAATGTAACAAGCTAGTCAACAGTAATCCGATGTTAATGACGTTACATGTTTGATCTAACCATCTAGGCATCCGTCGTCTACATGTCAGAACCAAATACCTGCAACGAAAATTAAGAATTCATTAAGCACACTTGTTCTACTTAACCAGATATTATAACGTGTATCTTGTTCCGCACAAACACATGTGCATAAGGTACAATGAGGATGTGCAAGACAAATAGACACATAACAGATATGATGGTCCATGAACACCGCTCTACAAGGTTTGGTTTTATAGTTTACAAGGCTGCATTATCCAATATAGGGTGTGGCTTCACTACTTTTTTTTCGAAAAGCTACGAAACCTAATGAATCCTCCTACGATCTGTTCCGCATATACGTACTATAAAAATGTTATGATCAGAGAAAATGAGAAACATTGTACAAGAGAGGGAACTAAATTCAAAATGCAAATCACAACAAAAGAAGAAACTCGGCGTATTTTCAATTCCAAGAGGGCACAAATAGCAATATTACCAACAATCACTTTGCTGCCCATCATGCCTTGTGAGAATTGCCTATGCATTCTAATAATAATGCAGAAACAGAGAAGATAGATAATCAAAAATCAACTTAAAACAGCCATTCATGTTACAAAAGATAACTATTTTAAGGAATGTCGGACTAATACATCAACTACTAGCAGAGTCAACATGTCAAAAAGAAAACTTATATGAGTAAACGTCACACGAGATTAAAACTGCTCAATGTTAAATAGCACATAAAGATATATACATGAAGTTCAAACTCAAAAATGTTTTACCTCAATTCTATAATCTAACTTCACCATTCATAACATGCCATAAAATAGAACACCACCTTTCGTCCTGCAAAGTAACAAAGATAAATCTAAGAATTTGTGAACGTTGTAATGAAAATAAGATGAAGATATAGAGCTTAAGTATTTACCTTTGCTTCTTCTTCTTGCTATTATTGTTATTCGTGTTCTTCTTCTTCTGTTCTTTTTCACCCTTGTCCATGTTTTTTGTTGCATCCTCTGTTTGTTTTTGTGCAGCTATATCAGTATCCGAGGTAACCGGAACTAAACTCTTCAAGAAGATTTCTGCCTCTAACCATTCCGAAACACCATCAACCTCAAGATCTATAGCTTTATGAGATTTCGGGTCATATAAAGCCAGACTAGTTTGATCCTTCTCTAACAGAATCTGACCATTCTTGAACCACTTTATCGGCCTCACATACAAAAAGGACGGTATAACTTCAGGTTGGGAAATTGTGACTATCTTAGTCCAAGATTCAGTTACTCCATATTCTTTCATCACCCAAACCTCTATTTGAACATCATGAGTTTTACCAAGCAAACAAAGGAAACCATCGAATCCACAAATAGACAAAGCAAGCTCGGTGCTCAACGAATTAGGTCCTACGACTTGTTGAAATGTGTCATTCCGAATATCATAAGAAACAATAACTAAATCTCCTTGAGTTCCATCAGGAGTTGCTATCCAGTGAATAGCTTCATTAGAAAGCACACCAGCTATGCTTGGATGAGTAAGACGATAATGGAGAAAACTAGCGTCTGTCCATGAATTCGTTCCTAGTGTATAAATCCGAACCTCGCAGCGATGTTCAACAGGAAAATCCACCATTCTAATCAACTTATAGTCATCAATCTTAGAATCATAGCCAAATCCATATGCAAAGTAATCAGTAATAGTAACCCCAGGGAAAATTTCATCAGTGGCAGTAACTAATGGTGGACCTTTTATTGGTGCAACTGGAATTTTCTTGTACTGTACTGTGGATGGATTCCAGATATACATGACATGTGAATCTTTATAAGGGTTAATAGAAAAACATACCAGGCCGTTACAAGAGCCCCACATTGCAATTTCACCTTTAGAAGAATCAAATGGATAATCAATCTGCAAAGCTTTATTTGATTCTAATGTTTGATTCAAATCCATGGAGTAAAGATTGCAACCTTCTTTAAGCATGAGAGAATATTGGTTGTTTTCAATGGAATGTTTCATGTGTTTTTTTATGAAACCAGGGTTTTGAAATAATTTGAGCCAATCTTTGGATACGCACCTAAATCGACAGACAGTTTTTACAGGCAACCTTGAAAGTATCTCAAGAGTGATTTCGTCTGGAAAATTCTCCATGACTAATCCGTTCGCAAGGAAGATGAGAGAGTTAGGTTTTCATTCAAGAGTCTGAGTTAGGTTTTCAAGCAAGGTTAGGTCTTTATATATTTTGATAGGAGACACGACGAAGGAAAATATGGTTCCGATCCCGTCGTTTCAGTTTGTAACGGGTTACGATTTTTGAATATGTGCAAGTGGGTAACCAACTTAAGAGTTAAGACCATTTCCTATGGGTAGACTTAAGTTGAGATTATCTTGTTTAGAGACTACCCATATCAAAGACCAATCTTACTATACGAAGGAAGAGAAGAAGACTACACGACATGTATGCCGTGTAAAGTTGTTTTTTTTTTTTTTAAGTGTGGTGCAAAAACAATGGAGGGAAACTTATTGTAAAAAAAAAAAATAAATAAATAAAAAAAAAAATGATTTTGCTCTTCAGAGTAGACAATCTTCCGGTTTTTTTCCCTTCTGGAATTTGCTCTTCACGTTAGACTCTCCCATTTTTTTGTTTTTTCTTTACACAAAAGACTAAGTGACGTGTAGCCTTCACCACCGAACACTTCTTCAACCGTAGGTGAGGCTTTTATTAGCCCAGGTTGGTCAAAAGCGTGACTCTTATCCGGATTTTGTTGACATATAATAATTTTTATTTATTTTTTTCATTATTTGCATTTGAGAAGAGAATTTTAAACCCAATCATCCCATAAATTTTGAATAATATAATTGTATTTCTGATCATTCTAACTAATCACAACGTACCGCTGATGGTTTATCCTGAATCTGATATTCATCATCTCACTAATCAACTGGAGACTACTTATATTTGTGAGGATCCATTACGGGAAGGGTTGGTGTTCATTGTACTGATGATTTATCTAAATGTATGGAAAGTTAGACACATGTTGTTGCATATAAACTTATTGTTGTGGTGAGTTTATATTTATGACATTCGTTTTGAGAACGAGGATGAACATAATTCTCTCTTGTATGGAAGTACATGAAAGTTTCATAGCAATTTAGTAGTGCTTCGAGAATGGACTCAATTAACGGATTACCAGGAGTTAGACTTTTCATTTCGAAACTTTTGAATGGAATTCAAACATCTCCTACCTGAATTTTTTAACGAGGAAATGATAAAAATATTTGCAGAAATTGTTGGTGGGGTTATTGAAGTCCCCACCAGGAAATAAATTCTGAGCATTGGTTGAAATTTCCCTCACGACTTCTCGCCCCACTGGTATACACGTCGCATCTAGTGCAGGGGTGCCTCGTAATAGGTGTAAGGTTAGTGTGGTGATTAATCGTGACTTTTTTCTTTGCTTTGGTTGCCGACAAAATCGTCTCGCAACTGAACTGAGTTAAGAAATTTTGGACAGGCTTCGCAACTCAATCCCGAGTGGCACCAACCTAAAGATGAGCCAACTATTCTAACAACATCGCCATCAATGACGTGATATGCTTCACCCTATATGAACTAGGGATGCTCCTCCACCCCCTAATGCACAAATTTTTGGCCCTTGTAACGAGGCTGGGAATTTAAGCTCTTCTCAGCGAAAGAGCAATAAGAACGATGAACAAAATAGGGAGCGGTTGAGGCCATCGATATGGATGATACCACCGGATGGCATGATATGGGACCTTGGGACCTGGCTTTCCAAGCCGTTAATGCCAACACTGATACCACCGCTTGACAACAGGTGATCACTATTCCCTTTGCTTGTTTATGTCTTCACCATATTGTTTTTAAAAGTCAGCTACTTTTACCCTTCAACTCTTATTTATCTATGCACATGAAGATTTTTTCATGGAATTGTCAAAGTTTTGGTAATCCGCCAACTAGAGATTGTTTAAAGTGCCTTCAAAAACATATCTCGGACATTGTTTTATTGTCGGAGACAAAGACCAATATACATAAGATGAATACTTATCCTTTTCACACTATTTATACTAAATATTAATTGGTATGGCCTCCTGGTGAGATTGCTTTTGCCTGAAAAAGGTGTTTCTTTTGAAATTATGCATGTTACACGACATACGGTGAATGTTATTGTTAATTTGGATTTAACAATCAGGGATGGTTCCTTACATGTATGTATGACACTAGTAAACCTGGTGTAAAATGTTATCAATGGCATTATCTGTTAGAAATGAGCCATCATGTAGATTTCCCTTGGGTGCTCATCGATGATTAGAATTTTTACTTTGGATGACTTTGAAACAACTAGTCAGCATGTACATACTCATCATTTATCCGAAAGGGTTTATTAAGTCTTGGTGCCTGTGATACTCCATTTACTTGGTCGAATCACCGTCACAGGGAAACACAAACTCAAGTTCGTTTGTATAGATCTCTTTCTAGTAAACCGTGGTTCAGTTTTTTTTAAATTCTGCCAAGGTGATAAATCTCATGGCCCCATGCTTATAATCACTCTCGTATCTTGCTTGTCACGAACACTGATGACCTAGTGACTTTTTCTAGTTATTAATTCCATAAATGCCGGAGAATTCACCCAAAATGCAAGAATGGTATTCACTTTTCATGGCAGCAAGATTATAATAGTTCTTTTCTATATAAAGTAGTCTAGAAACAAAATAAGACCGCGTGACATCGTATAACTCTACATACTACAATACTACTACTGTTAAAGAAGTTGAATAAGAAAAGGATCTGAAAAGATATTTTCATTTCACTTATATTCTAAGTTTTAGATCTGGTGACGCTGAATTGATAAGTAAATCTTTTATCTATCTAATTTTTTATTTTTCTTTCATCACAGTTTTTAAGAATCTTAACTTTACTTCTTCATATTAATTTATTAACAATCTGTTTGAATCAGTTTGACGTTTAGGGTACCTTTACAGTTTTACTACTACTGCTGTTGAAGAAGTTGAATAGGAAAAATATCCAAAAAGATATCTTCAACTCATAAACACTCCTCAAGAAAATTAATTTCATTTGAGCGGAGAACAATTTGATTTGAGTGGAAAATTTTGCCACATAATCATCTTCATCGAGGACTGAACGAGACTTTTAAATAACAACATATGATGGATTTTAGACACTATTATCGCAGTTCAAAATGGTGAATGGAGATGAAATGAGGTGGGTGGAAAATGAGTACTTATACATGAATCACGTGAGATGAGATAATCTGTGAAGCTGAATAGGTAAGTAATTATTTTATCTATCTAATTTATGATTTTCTTCATCAAGGTTCTTAAGAATCTTACCTTCACTTATTCTTTTAATTTATTAACAATATGTTTGAACCAGTTTGATGTTTAGGGTACCGTACAATGGTGAAATAGACTTGGTTAAAGCATTAAGTATGAGTTTAAATGGAATCTCGGTAAATGATTCTCAATCTTTTCATGCTTTACTCGGGGTAGTTCAATGCCAAATACTAAGAAAAGAGACAGAGGGCCTTGTAAGATTAAAGGAGGCAATGATCCATTTTTTACTTACGGATATATTTTATCACTTTAATTGAAAATTTATGGACTGACATTATTTACTTATATTTGATTACTAGGCGTGCCATTTTGAATTAGATTTATCTCGGAGAAAAGGGATTCAAGAGATAATTGGAGTGGTTAAATACAATCGATGGAAAATCCATAATCTTAGCATACGATCTGAACGTGTTGCACAACTGAGGTAGGTGTTTTCTTCATCATCTTGTTTTACTAGTGAGTAGTTGCGTGCAAAATACTTCTTGTACTAGATTGGCAATTCTCAAACACCTGCCATAATAGGTCACCCCATAATAGTAGACTGACAACTATATTCTCATGTTGAAGAAGATGCAAGGTCGCCAAATATATATATATGTGTGTGTGCATCTAGATGATTTTTTTTTTTTTGCATACCAAAGGCCCATATTTGTCCTCAAGATGTCTCTGTTAAATGAAATAACATTATGACAATTAATAACCACTTATACGCAGAAATGGTAAATCTTAAATTACTTCTTCATTCATATGCTTACATCTTTCGGGTGTCTATTTTGAGATGATAGGAATAAAGTGCAACTGATAGATGCCGCAGACGACCAATCACAAATGTTCGAGGATCTTTTTCAAGTAAATATGCCTAAGGTATATATTTTCAATATTTTCTCTTGTATTTTATTGTTTGAGTTTATTCTAGCGTAGCACCAAAACTTGGTTTTTATCCATACATAGATGACTTGTATAGGTATGTGGTTTGATAGGGTTACCCCTTGAATCTATGCACATGATAAAGAAAGGGAAGAATGCCTGAAATCGTAGTTGTATCATTCTTGGTTGTTTTCTAGATACCACTGGTGTTTTTTTATTTATTTTAAAAGTGATAATCGATTTCTAAACTATAATGCTTAAAGTTAACATTCGATAGCCAACACCTAAGCCTGGTGATACCATTTTTCAATCGATTTTGTTTCATTGCTTATGGTATACTATATCAAATAGATGCAAGTTATCTAGTTGTAATTACCTAGTGTCATAAGACCACTTGGAGAGCTCATATTATTTTACTTGTTGTAATGTTTAGGTTTTCTCAGTTCTTCAGTGATGTTAGCTGACAATTGTAAGATAGGAGTTAGTAAGTGATGGTTCTGAGTGAGCAGAGAGGGAAATAGATTCATAGGATAAAATAGATGAAGCCACAATAATTTGGGAAATCCCTGGTAGATCTCACATTCATTAAACTGATATCATGACTGAGTCTTATGTGATTATAATGAGTGTCGAACTAATAATGTTGTTTGTGTTTCTGGGATTTTCCTCTAGTAGCCATGGTTACTGCATGAAATTCTATAAGAACTTGATGAAGTCATGGTATAAATGTTTTTTTGTACTAATTCTTATTCAGGTACCCGAATTCCTGAAGTGTGATAGTACGCTGCATTTTAAAAGATCCTTTTGTTACCAGTTGTGGTAACCCATATGAAAAGACGACTATTTTGGAGCATCTTCGATTCCAGCGTATGAATAGAAACAAGTATATGGATCCAGTCAAGAATCTCCTGATAAATTTTGTTCAACCGAACCATAACATGCAGAATGTTACTGATTGGTATAAAGAGCAATATGGTTTGATAGATAGCGTTGATGAGGGAGATAGAATATGACTCAGATAAAGCCTGGAAAGGTTGGCCGGTAATTTATCCATGAAGACGTTGACATACAAAGCTATTTCACAACTAATGCACAATCCTTCAAGGAAAAAGATCCAAAAAGATATCTTCGTTTAACTTCTTTTTTAAGTTTTAGATATGGTAAAGGTGAATAGGTAAGTAAATCTTTTATCTATCTAATTTATGATTATGATCTTTCTTTCATTACAGTTCTTAAGGATCTTAACTTCACTTTTTCTTGTAATTTACTAACAATCTGTTTGAATCAATTTGATGTTTATGGTACATATACAGTTCTACTATTACTATTGAAGAATTTGAATAATATTAAAGAAGTTAAATAGGAAAATGATCCGAAAAGATATCTTCATTTCACTTTTGTTCTAAGGATATGAAAATAATGTACATCATGCATACCACGACTTCACCATCGCTCTCCGAACATGAATGTTAATCAAGCTACTGTCATACTCTTGACCATAATTTAAGGGAACCCATAGTGAAATACACAAAGTTATGCCCAGTTAGGATCCAATGAGAGACGTTTATTGTTGAGGTTGATAGATCGAGTTTGTCGTTTGTTGACCTTTGATGTTAAATGGACGTGTGGAAGATCTTATCTTAGAACTTGGACTGTTGGTTCAACAAATAACTACGCCCATTAGATTGATGTTCTGAAATGCGTGTGGGCTTGTCCAACCCCAAAAGTTAATCTTGTTCAAGATCATATTAAAAAATTACTAGTCATTTTAATTTTTTTTAGCAATCATTGAATCTATCTTCCAATTCACTTAGAAAATGTCTTCCCATCCTAATAACTTTTTGGTTAGTGAAATAAATTTGAAAGACAGTGTTACTCTAACACAGTGATAAAGTCATTTGGTGATGATACTAGTTACCTGAGTTCAAACTCGTCAATGCCAAATTATTTTTCTATCAAACAAAAAAACACTTGAAATAAAAGCCGAAAGATTTCTAATTGTTAACAGAACAAAGAAAGGTAGTTAACCATTGTTGGATGACACTTATGAATGTAATAGACCTAAAAGGAATTAGGTTAAAGATGATTTTTTAATTCCCTAAAATTAGGATTTTGAGAGATTTTTTCCTCAAGAGAAAGTCTAAATAATGGCATTGTTCTATAGTTCAAGAAACCAAACACCTGAGATTTTTATGGATTTATCCCAGTTATCAACGCATGTTCATCCCTATGTCGGCTAAGAATCGGGGAAGAAACCACTCTGGTGGTTGGCTGATTTTTTGAACCAGAATTTTCCGTTGTATCTTAGGTGAGCATAAAACGGTAAATTCGTTATCGGTGACATTTTTAACTGTCTAGGGTGGTTACGAGTTTATCTTGATCAATTCTATAATGAACGGTCGATTCATTTGGAATATTATTAACCTACCATTGCAGACTATATAGGCTCCTACTCAACCCAAGTTTCTCTAACAAGGTTTATCTTCTAAACAAAGTCTGGCTCATTTAGAAACCTCTCCTTACTTTTAGGATCATCATGTAGACTAAATAGGTTCCTACTTAACCCAAGTTTCTCTGATAGGGTTTGTCTTCTTAGAAAAAGTTCGGTTGATTTGGGAACCTCTCCTATCTTGTCTGACAGTCATTCGATATTACTCGAGTGTTCATTTGTGTCGCCAATTAAAACTTTAACTCATAATAGAAAGGTTTTTATTTCTCTACAAAAAAATAAATAATATAATATGAAAGTTCTTTTTATCTACAATTTTTTTTACATACTATGAAACTTCTTTTTATTTACTGCAGCTGCTAGAAATTTACTAGGCTCAACTACCCCGAGCACTTGCCTACTCACATGCAATATACGAAGACTAGTCCCTAATGGAGGTTCCACACAAGGCAGGAACAACTCCTATGGTACAACGGACTAGCCAACTGAGACTCCAAATGAGAGAGAGAGAGGCTAAGCTATGATATCAGAGTGGTGAATCCTCTATTATATGCTGACCCCTTTACTAATCGATCCCTTTTCCTAAGGGAAGTAATCTTACATTTATAGGGATCACTGGGATATACCCCCAGTGATCCTGTCCTACTCAGCTAGCTAGGTATTCCTACAACTATGGCGGTTTATACTTGGGCTTCCTCCGCGGGGCTGCGTAGGACTATCCATCATACGCTTACATGGATGCTCCGCGGGTGAGGTCCGCCAGTTCTTGTCGCGGCTTGTATCTTCTACCGGTGTGCTTGAGGGTGTTGCGCTGGTCTCTAGGGTACATATGAAATATGACACCCACAATCTACCCTTT
>JAJJMA010062127.1:0-19004 GCA_023529015.1 Papaver nudicaule
GCTATCTACTTCAAATACACAGGGCAATGCTAATACTTCTTCACACTCTATGACAACAAGGTCTAAGAATAACATTTTTAATCCCAAAGTTCTTATGTCAACTAAATATCCTGCCTCAAGCCTATTCAGTAGATGCTTCAAGACAAATTACTACTTCATTTACTCAAGCACACAAGATACAAGCTTGGATGGATGCAATGCAAGCAGAATATGATACTCTTATGCAATCCAGAACTTGGGTAATAGTACCAAGAGATCCAACTCAAAATGTTATTGGATGCAAGTGGGTTTTTAAAGTTAAAGAAAAGGCTGATGGGAGTTATGAAAGACATAAAGCTAGATTAGTGGCTAAAGGTTTCAAGCAACAAGAAGGAAAAGATTTTACTGATACTTTTAGTCCTGTTGCTAAACCTACAACAATAAGAGTTGTACTATCACTTGCTGTTCAGAACAATTGGTCACTGAAACAACTGGACATCAGTAATGCCTTTTTACATGTCTCTTTACAAGAAGATGTTGATAGGTGTGCAAAACACCTATTCAAGAGTACCTAATTGATACACTTTAGTCGACTTAAGCCTCGTACATTGTTTATTTTAACCATTTTCTATTTTGCAGGTACTTTGAGATCATATTTAATAAAATGAAGCAAAAACGACTCAATTCACAACTTGGAGTCATATGGAGTTGGTGGTCTTGAACACGAGAAGGATACAAGCTCAAAAGTGTCGCAAACAAGAATTACGAGAGGCTTGGACAGAACTGATTTTAGGGCACACAGGATACGAAAAGGGCCAACTGGTTATCTCCCACCACTTTAAGGCGTTAAGGGGTACCCTTTTGGGAGGCCCACATTTACAGTATGACCAAATGTCGTCCTCCTCAAAAGATAAACAGAAGTTCCCGACGGGGCTGTTGCTGTTTGTTGCTGCTGTTGGAGTCGCCAATGTTGCTGCTGCTGTTGGCTGTGAAGATGATGCTTTGTCTCAGATGATGGATTCGAGAAGGAAGAAAATGGCGTTTGCCATTACTGCTGCTGCTGCCGCCGAAGATACCGTCTGCCATTAACGCCGCCGTGGTGGAGATGTTGATGATTGATGGTGTTCTGGTTGATGTCACGAGGGTTTTCAGGAGGTTTTGAGACTTGGGTTTTGATTGAATCTCGCCCGGAATGATTGAGTGATTGTGTTGATGATGATGGTGAGAGTCGACGTCGTCTGTGGGAAGGCCGTCAACTTCTGTTTTCAGGTGAAACAGGGAAGAAGATGACGGCGTACGAGCTGCACACTTTCAGCATGAAATGTCGTCGGTTTTGAAAAACTGACAAAGAAATAAACAGTGGGCTCGGCTATTGCGTGTGTTTAAGCCCAGCTAGTTAGGTCAGTCATTGGGCTCGAATGATGGATTAGATATTAGCCCAGCTGAGGGTTTAGGTTTTGACGTGTATGTATAAAAGGGATCCAGAGAGTTCTGTTAAAGGAGACGCCGGAGAAGGGTTACTGTTCACGCAGTTTTTGAGAGGTCTCCTGGCACGTTTCCCGAGGAGGTGGAAAACAAGGGTTTTGGCACGGATTTCGAGGTGGAGCTTTGGGAGAAAGATTGGAGCGTCGGGATAACGGGTTTTTATGATTTCTAGCACTCTCGTATTATTTTCTATGGATTTCAATAAGAGCATGAGTAGCTAATTTCTTTATTATTGGTTGAGGATGTAGTCTTTTAATTGCAAGACATGTTTCATGATTAATTATGGAGTTAAACTTATTCATATTTGTTATCGATTTTATTCTACTTTATGTATGAGTGTATGATTGATGTATTACACTAAGATAGAACATATTTTGATTCAAGTGGCCAATTGAATTAGGTTATGTTATTATCTATTGCTAGAATTAGGTTTGGAGATACGAAATAGTTGAAAAACCTATTCATAAGTAGCACAATATGATTATTGAGGTGGTGATAGCTTCGAGAGTCATATGTAGGATACAACCTTTGTTGAATGAGCCATTAATGGTGGTTCATTGCATTGATTAGCCTATTTCACGAAACTTAGTGCTCTTAGAGAGTTGAACTCGATTACTCATGGTGTCGAGTTATTCTCTACGTAGTATTCACACATTCATCGTTATGGTGTGTGATGACATTAGGAAATTTCGGAATATTTTCGCGATGATGTATTCTAGGGCTTTTGATGATGATAGAACTAGTTGACACTCCATATATTATTCATATGCATGTTAAGCAATTAAAGATGAACCCTTAACCAATATTCTCCACTCTTGATTACTTTCAATCATTCTTTGCGTCTTATTTACTTGCTTTTTATTTTATCTTACTTTTAGTTTTAAAACAACAAACATCCCCCCCTTTGGTTACTTTTAAGTTTTCAAATACAACTAATAAACCATATCTCTCTCTGTGGAACGAATTTGTTCTTGCCACTATATTTTTTTTTATTTATTGTAAAGGTTAAGAACTGAATTATATTTGTGCGAATTCGACACGCATCAGATGTCTATATGGAGCAACCTCCAGGGTTCAAGGATGCTGCACATCCAGATTATGTTTGTAAGTTACAGAAGTCTTTATATGGGTTGAAACAGGCCCCTAGAGCCTGGTATGAAAAGTTGGTAAATGTTCTGTATGAATTGGACTTCAAACCCTCACTTGCATATTCTTCTTTGTTATTCACACCAAGGATGGTCATAAAACTATAGTTTTGGTCTATGTGGATGATATATCATCACAGGAAGTTTTGAAGAATTAACCAACTCTGTCATTCAGCATATGAGTCAACATTTTCCAGTAAAAGATCTTGCATCTTTGCATTATTTTCTTGGCTTGGAGGTGAAAAGATCTCCAGAAGGATTGTTTCTCTCTTAAAGTAAGTATGCAGCTGAACTCCTTCAGAAGAGCAATCTGTCAGGTATGAAACCTTTCTCTACACCTTATCCTGCCAATTTCAAAATGAGTAAAGATGAGGGAGTTCCATTAAGCAATCCTACAGGTTATAGATCCCTTGTAGGAGCTTTACAGTACTTAACATAGGCAAGACCAGACATCAGTTTGTTGTAAATCAAGTCTGTCAGTTCATGCAAGCTCCAACTGATACTCATCTAGCAGCAGTGAAAAGGATTCTGAGATATATTAAGGGTACAATTGATCATGGTTTATACTTTGGTAAGGGATTTCAAGTTTTACAGGGCTATACAGATGCAGATTGGGCAGGAGATCCACTAGTGGCTATTGTGTATTTTTTATGGAAATCCAGTTAGTTGGTGAGCTAAGAAACAACCTACAGTATCAAGATCATCCACTGAGGCTGAGTATAGATCTTTGGCTTCAGCAGCAGCAGAAGTTGTTTGGTAGCCTGCTCAGAGATCTTCATATTTTCATTCCTGAAGCTCCAACTATACTTTGTGATAACAAGAGTTCGTTAGCCTTAGCATCTAATCCTGTCTTTCATAGCAGGATCAAACATTTGGCTATTGATTTTCACTTTGTGAGGGAATTGGTTCATAACAAGACACTGCAAGTACAGTATATCTCAACTGATAGTCAGATTGCAGATGTGTTTACTAAAGGTCTTACTACATCAAGGTTTGAATTTCTCAAACACAAGATTTGTGTGTCTGCACACCCTTCAGCTTGAGGGGCGGTAACAGAACCGTTACAGAAACCGTTACAATGTTTTTCAGTTTTATTAGTTGTAATGTTCTTTTCTTACACTTTCCTTACACTGTACTGAGTCACTACTGTTTAACGTTTTGTACGCGTGTCATTCTTCTATTTGTCCAGTCTGTCATCTGTGACAGCCTGTTATGAGCTGTATCACTTTCCCTTCTATTTTCCTCTTGTACAAAGTCTGAGTTCCAGAGACTCATTCCTCTCTGATGAATATAGTCTTGATTTCCTTTTATTCCTGTCACCTAGTAACAGACCATCATCCTTCCCTCTCTGGCTCCAATATTCATGTTTTACATCATACAAGTATTTCAATCTAACATTCAATTCTTCCAATTTTCTCACTCTGACAGCAGTAACATACCATCATCCTTCCCTCTCACTTTGGCATATTTGGCTTGCTCGAAATGAATGGTTGTTCAACTTTACCCCTTTCCATAATCTGTTTGTTTTAACAAAAGCTTTCAAGGATGCAGAGGAATTTAGTTTTACAGTTTCACCAACTGCTTGTGCGTCCCACAAAGTGGAAATTCTAGTACCATGGTTACCACCCTCTGCACCGTACGTCAAACTTAATACCGACGGAGTTGCGTCTCTTGTGGTAGGTGCTGGAGTTGGAGGTGCTCTGTGAAATTCTACGCGTCAGTTCTTGGCAGGCTACGCTTGTCATATATATAGGAACGAGAATTATACGGCAGAAGTCTGGGCAATTCGACAAGGAATGCTTTTGGCTATACAATTGGGATGCTCTTATCTGCATGTGAAGAGTGATTCCAGTTATGCTATCCATTTGTGCAAGAAACTGAGCATGGCTCCTTGGTACCTAAAGCACTTGGTTGAGGATATCTTTTTCCTGATTCAATTTTTTGATAACGTATTAGGATACCTAAACTGAGCATGGCTCCTTGGTAAATAAATACCAAAGATGTTTCCATAAAATACTTTCAAGCAGCGGCTTATTAGGAGGCAAATGCAATTGTAAATACGGTATTAAATTGTAGTATACGGTATGGTATTAAATACGGTATTAAGTTGTATACGGTGATAAGAGTGTATTGCACATATCTTAATTTTTTTTTTCTTTCAAATACCTCATTTAATTGATGTTAGAAGGGTTACAATGGCCTGCCATGAATATATTCAATTACATCAGAAATATATGATACTGAAATATATGAAAAAAATACAAAAATACAAAATATAAGATACATGTATTTCATTGAGGAATTGATAGATGGTGTGAGAATTGATAGTAGTAATCATTACGAGGATCATCCGAGTCTAAAACGCGTGGTATCGATATCCTCACTTAGAGCAACTCGGTCCAAGTCCAACTCATCAATAACATCGTCCCATGGAGTACGTACCAGATGTGGACGAACCGTGTATTTCTTTGATTTTTCTCCCATGTCTTCCAGTGACGCGAAAGTATTTACATGAGCAATTGCGTCGACAGCTTTGATATAACCAGTTGATGCTTCGTCCGAAATCATCCGCAAAAGTTTTGTTTTCGTGTTGTAACAATAAAGCACAGATTCAGCATGACATAAGAATACGATTTCTCCCTTGTTTGTTAGTAAAATTGGCTGGAACTTCACCTTTCTTTCAAGAGAACCTACGACGGCTTCATAATCTATGTCGACCTCCACACACCAGGTCTCTTTCAAGTCGACACTTTTCATCAGGGACCAGATTTCCAAACTTGATCTATCCATATAAATACACAGATGCCTTCCCAGTGCCACAAGTCCACATCTATCTTTGTTCTTGCGGTTCTGCAGACAAGGAGGGACAGGTAGCAATCGAAACTCCTCCTTAGCCAAGTCAAAGGCCACAACATTGTTGGATGAAATCCAATAAATAGCATCGTTTGCGTAGGTACCCCTGCCCCCGAACGTAGTCTGCAACCGATAGGGAACTCTACCAATCGCTCGCCACCCACAACCACTCCCAAGTGTGTACACTTCGACATTTCCTTCTTGAAAGTTGACGTAATGGATTCTAACAACCTTGAACTCGTTGGTCGACCGAACGTACCCAAACCCGGATGCTGTTTTGCCAAACATGTTTACCTCTCCTCCGACTATACTAAGAAGGCAAGGATCAACGTCTTCAAAGTCTTCTTTCTTGACAACTAGTTTAGGAAGATAAACATATTCTCTGGTGAGGGGATTACAAATATAGATGGGATCTATAACAAAATTGTGCTGCTGAAATGCACATATTAAACCATTGCAGGAGCCAACCAAGTGATTACACAAAAGTTTTTTGTGCATAGGAGGATGATAGATCCTTTTCAGACTTTGATTGTAAGTGTATTTCTCATCGATGCTAATCCTATCACTTAGTTGTCCTCCATGAAAAAGTAAAGTTTTGTAGTCGCCGGGATCGTCCATTTGACAAACAAAAAACAGACATGAATCTACCTTTGTAGCTAGATTATCATTGCCGTTGTCGCCACCATGGAGATGGTTAAGCTGGCGACTGAGGTGCATTTTAGCCAAGTTACTTCCGCGTATGAAAGTGACCCATTTTTTGCAAACTAATTTGCAGTCTAAAACAGATTCAGCTGGAACACGAGAAACGATATCTTGTACGATATCCAAGGGAAGAGACTCCATTGATCCTTGTACTAAACACACAAATCAAAAAGCTAACAAGTTAGATGGATTATTCCAATGGAACTGCAGACTTGAAACAATCTCCAGCGCCCCGGTGATCAAGAAAATCTAGTTTTTTGAAAATCTTTGGTTGATGTGCAAAGAAAATCTATAACAAAAACCAAGTAAGTTGAATGGATATTTCCTAGAGAATTGATGACTTGAAACAATCTCCAGAAAATCTGGTTTAAAGAAAAGTGTCAAGAAATCTCCGTGGTCGGATATTCCAGAAAATCTAGTTTAAAAAAATTGGTGTATTTGCTGCAATGCCTAGACGCTGTATTTATACTGGTGGTGGTGGATGTGCTGAGGAAATCATGGAAAGGAAAACCATGTAAAACTAGGAATAATCGTGTAAATTAGGATAAATTAGGAAACAAGAGACCAAACACACCAATTTTAGTTAAGTAATCAGTCCTGCTATTCACCTTTAAAATCAAAATTATGTTGCATGATTTTTCCTTTTTTTTTTTTTTTTTGTTTACGAAAGATTGACACGTGGCAAAGTATACGAATACATGGTATATTTTTTTCCCATGACACGTAGTTCAGAAAATATACGGGCCCACCGGTCATTTATTAAAGCGGTGGAGGGGACGAGCGTATAGAGATTATACCTGCCATCTTTTTTCTCCTCGTTATTCGATTGGGGCTGGACAAAGTAATATGACGATAATATCACAAAGATATCAAGCTACAGCCCTTCTTTGTTCCAGAAGGAAAATAAAAAAGAACCTTCTTTGTTTTCTTTTTTTTGAATCGCAAAACCTTTCTTTGTTGCTTGTTTTTTTTTTTTTGAATCGCAAAACCTTTCTTTGTTGATTGCTATGTATATATGGGCATATAATCAAAAGTGGTTGCAGACAGTGTAAGAGCCTGTAAGAAAATAACCAACCAAACCAATTAGATTATATAAACACATTTTTTATTTGTTTGCAAAAATAAGCGGCTGTTTTAGGGGCCGGCAGAATTGTTAGAGAAGCCGGATAATAAGACAAAATAGGGTTGTCCAATAGCTGTTTTTCAAAACCCCTTATCGAACATATTTTTTTAATTCCAAACTACCCCTTGAAGATCCAACCGAAAATCTAAGATTAATTGTAAACATCCAGACGAAACTAAGATTAATCCAACCGAAATTTTTCAAATCTGGGGAAATCTTAGCCGTACAGTAATTTTCGTCTAGATCTAAGTACAAAATTTAGCCGAATTTTTTTAAAATCCAGACGAAAAGTTTGTTATATTATGAGATTCCTGCCGAAAATTCTCTATAGCAAAAGTTTTTGTAAAGGCAAATTTCGTCTGGATTTTGGACTATAACCCAGCCGAAAGTGCTGCCATTAACAGTTTCGGTTGGATATATGTGGACGAAAAAACAAAATCTAGCGTACTCAATTTTCGTCTGCATTTTTCACATTTAACATTAATTTCGGCTACAATCATTGTGACACTATCTAAGAAACTAGTTTTCGTCAGCAAATTACGCATGCATAACTGTAAACATCCAGACGAAAATCTGGAAAGCAAGCAAATTTCGGTTGGATTTTAGGGTTTAATCCAACCGAAAATCAATAGGGTAATTTAGACTTTTCAATGTTTTTAGACACCCCTTATAACACCCCCTAGGATAGCAATATTATTTTCCGGCTTCTCTAACAATTCTGCCGGCCCCTAAAACAGCCAGTCAAAAATATGCTTGGAAGAGGAATTGAACCCATGACATTCATGGAGCTTGATAAAATTTGTATATAACTTGTACAAGAAAATGAAAATCCTACTCCCTTTCACAACTTATATGCCAAAAAAGTAGTATGTATCATACTTTTGTCACTAGATAATCACTACATTTATTGAGTTTTTCCCAACCTATTTCTTGTCAACGCATCTTAATAAAAAAGTTCCCTCTATGTCATTGTCATGAAATTGTCTGAATTTTTTTAAAGCTTAATTATGCAAGGCCCTGCCCCTGCATATAAGCTACCAACGCTTCTATATGGACCGCTTCTATATGGACCGAGCCATTCGGTCACATGACCGAGGCTGTGAGAGGGAGGAGGAGGCCCCAGTTAGCAGGGGGCCCCAATGAGCACTGTTCCTCTCACAGCCTCGGTCATGTGACCGAATGCGCTCGGTCCATAGCGCTTTTTCCATCAGCTACACAAAGTTGGGGGTACTGTTCCTCTCACTTTTTGTAGTTCAAATGTAAAACATTTACACTCTTTACAACCATCTATGTTGCATCTTCTCTGATATTGAATATACAAGCCATTTCTTCTCTGACTTCCTTGCAATGCTGGATACCAGCTCAACAGTGAGATCTCTCTCTCTTCAAGGGCAAGCCCACTGAATCCCAGTCTAGGAAATGAATAATAAGGTTGACCTTTTATATGGTATTGGCTAATATGGATTTGACAGGTAATCCTGTGAGTATTTCTCCTCTATGAGATCCTCCGGTAAGCTTGACATTCTTGTTGCTCTTCTTCCGGTGACAGTGAGCGAGTCTGAGTGGGTAAGTGTCTGAGTGAGTGGGACTGTGAGAGTGTAGATGGTCCGGCAAATTAGCTGTTACAGAGAGCATGAAAGGTTTAAACAGCTTGGAGTCTAATGTGGTAATTGAGTAACAACTTCCCTCAGTTCCTTGACCCAAAATCTCACGGATATCGTCTTTGACAATCAATCAGGAAATCTATTTATTCTATTCTAGAATGGAAAGCAACCCTTAAACGGAATAGAATCAACCATTATATGAAGACAGTCTAGATAACAGATGATGGAAGCTCAAACGAACACTAAAGAAACTGTTTTGTACAATGAAGACAGTCATACCTCTTTCTCTTTTTAGTGTTTCAAAAGACTTGGTACTGATACTCTGCCTATTCAGGAGCAGCAACTGTTCACGTCCTTTAGTGTTTGTTTTTTATGCTGCAAAAAGATACAATTATAATATTAAGCCCAGAGAAAGTCCATGTTACGGATGATGAAACACTAAGAGCAAGCACTATGGTGGCCTAAGCCTTCTCTATTGAATAGAGAAAGGGAAAGGCAGAAATGGCGAAAAAATGGCAACCACGGTGGTCTTAGCTATTTGGAGACGGAAATCCGATTTCCGCCAGAAAATTTTACGGAAATTGGATTTCCGCAGAGAAAATATTATAAGGATTTTTGAAAATTTTACGGAAATCCGATTTCCGCCCTGCGGGAATTGGATTTCCGTCTCGCTTCGGCTTTGCTATTGCCTGCTACGGATCCGTAGCAGGCAATAGCAAAGCCAACCAATTTCTCTATTGAATAGAGAAATTTTGCACCATAGTAGTTGCATTTCTCTATTCAATAGAGAAGTTCTCCCAAATAGAGAACCATAGTGCTTGCTCTAAGCATTCGGTTATGAGTCAACCGTCATGATGGGTTCATCATCATGACATACACTTGAACATGTTTAGAAAGACAACCTTATGCTGAACCGAAGTAATTTAACTCGCTCCAAGGACCCTACTTGGCCGGAGTCCTTGGAGCGAGGAGCAATTAATTCGGGGGAGGGAATTGGAAAAACTCGGAATGCAGATTGTTTTTCATAGGACTTATACTTGATTAAAATTAAAATAATAACATCCCCAATAATAAAAAACAACACAATACATACCATTAAAACTAAATAAGTTCAACACAAAAATATTAGTTCAAGATGTAAGCTTATTCCTAGCTCAAACAAAATAAAAACAACATAATTTAATATGTGATTGTCTTAACAAAAGACTATTAGACTATTAGTTCATTTCGAAGGTGCAAACTCGCTAACTCGTTTTGTCTAAAACTCGGTTAAACTCGCCTAACTCTGCCGAGTAAATCGCGAAAACAAGTCATTCCTCGCTGAGTCCGAGTTTTCGCGATTTACTCGGCAGAGTCAGGCGAGTACTAGTCTCGATTTATTAGAGATTTATTTTCGATCTATTCTAGTTAAAACTACTTTGTGCAAAACTAGATTCAATTCTAGTACTCAGCCAGTACTAGTCTCGATTTATTAGAGATTTAGACTTTAGAGTCACTCTAATATGGAGTGACAAACATGAGTTATGCGTAACCAATTTTTATCACATAACTCTAATAATATAGTTACGCATATGAGACCAGGTAGCCAAAAACAATTTCCAACTTGATTGTACATACCTATGCACCATTAGGGTGACTAATAAGTCTATTCGAGATCCTCAGCTTGTCCCTTATTGCTCCTAGCCCAGCAGATCGGAGGAACAAGAAACAATTTTTCCTCCCATGTTAGACGATGTGCAAAAAAACCAAGGCAAACTTAATACACTTGAGATTCAACACAACAAATCATGATTTCAAAGAAAACCAAAAATCCAAAACAATCAAATTCTTGGACATTGAGCTCCGAAAATGGGTAACCCAGATCTAATAAAATACTAAATAGATGACATAATCAACAAAATCAATCATCAATTTGGCAATCCTATTAGTATCTGAGAGGCAAAGAGACTGATCAGAATACCTAACACTGACAGATTATGCGTCTGATTTCATAGTGCTTGGGCATCTAATTAATATATGACCCTATACAAATTTGGCAACCTTAACCTACAATAGTTCAAAGACTGATCATAAAACCCAACACTGACAAGATGATGTATCTGATAGTACTTGAGTATCTATCCCTAAACTCTAAAAGGGGTAATCCAATACACATGTGATCACTGGTGAAAAGCTGAATTACAGTACGGCATCCATATCCTAAAACGGCATAATAAAACAAAACAAACCAAAAAAGCATAATCAGAATCCTTAAAAGCAATAGTACGGTGATTACCTGGGGAGGAGACATAGACAGTTCAGTTTGGGTTTAATTCAGAGATTGAAGCTTGAGCGGCCAGGTTAAAACCAATTATCTGCAGATCTAAAAGATTCTCCTTCCTTATTTAGTTTTGAGATAGGTACTAAGGATGACCGTCGGATACAAATGATATACGCCGTCCAAATTGCTAAGGGGTGTCGTTTTTTTTTTTTTTTTTTTTTTTTCTTTTTCGGATCTGATCAATGCCATGAGATGAGACAATAGTCTTCTTTAGCTCGTCAAAAAAGGAAAGCACATAACACAGAACCGTTAAGGCACCAATACCACCACCATCTTCTCAAATGGCAGCTCTGTAGAACCACCGCCGTTTTCGAATGTTCCTCTTATTCCATACCCAGAAACCCCATTTTTTCAGACTTGAAAATAATCGATCAAAGTTATCAACATTCTTCTTCTTCTTAAACCCTTGTATTGTTCTGATTCTTCTTCTGGAGCTGTAGTATTTCCCTAATCCTCCTAATGCTAATGCAGGAGAAACAAGTGAGTCCAGAGACTCCAGCTCATCTTTTAGTACTACTTGCTTCGGAGAAACAAAAACAAGACTGATGTTCCTCAAACGCACCAGAAAGGTTCAATCTTTATCAATCTGTCTTCGATGGATACATTGTTTACATTCAAAATTTGATCACTTCAGTTGGAATTCCAACTGTGAAAAAATGGGGACTATTGCACATAATTGTTCTTACATTAACAAGTCGAGTGCACGTGCGTTGCACGTCAGCATTTTAATTTTTGTGACACCCAAATCAAAACATCAAAAAGTCCTGGAAACCACCTAGTGACTGTGAACATTCAAATATACAGACTTTGTGACATTTTCATGAAGATTGACAATCTGTAAATGAAAAAAAAAAGCTTCTTACACCAAAATATAGGTGAAATCCAAGTGGAAGTCTATTTATGTTATAGAAACTAAACAGATCTTCTTCAGTTGCAAGGAAAACACAAAGAAATAAAAAACAGATTTCAATATAGGAGAAAGGAGAACCTGCAATTTAGGAGAAAGGTATTTTCAATATAATAAGAACTAAGCAACAATTAAAGAGGTACAAAGAAGTATCTCAACATTACCTTGCCAAAGATGGGATATTTCGCCTTGAAGGGAGGAGCACAGGCAAACTCTTGTTTTCAGGTTCATGAGCCACAAACTTGTTGCCTGGGAAAGCCAATATCTCGAGACCTTCCGAAGAAAACAATGAAGTGTCAAGTCCTTGTTCAAGAATCTGGAAATTTTCAAATTCCAAGGTTTTGGCAGTACCATAAGGTACGCGCGATGCGCCTGCCATTCTATTCCAAAAGAAATCAAACTTTTCATTCAATCTTCTATCACAAATTCAAAGAACAAATCTAGCTTTGCTTTGCCTATATCTTTCACCAAAATCTTCTATAGGTAGGAATACCCAACAGCGCAGCGGATTAGATTCATCATCACCTGATTATCAAGAAGAGCGACATTGTTTTGTTGCCTATGTTTGCCTCATGCAGGTTCACATCAACTCGGCTGGTAAAAACTTGGAATGCACAAAGCACTTGCACATTTACCACATTCAGTAAGCATCAATACTTGCACTCCGTCAACACTGCTTACCCTGCCTTCCTTCCCCACCAGATCTTGGTTCCACGGATGTTAGCAATTTATTTGTGGGAGAATGTGAACTTTTTGATGAGTGATAGCAGTTTTCAATGAATCAGTTCATATTGATTTCTGCATTCAATTGAACAACATTTTTTAAATGAATTAACCACAAAACAAAGCGGAGCTAGGATTTCAGCTAACCTCAACCTCCATGGACCAAAACGTAAATGCCCAAGTAAAAAAGACTGCCCCTGTGGCCTGTTCAATCATTTAACAAATTCACGTTTAATCAGGTCACCAACAAAAATCAATAAACATAATGTTTTCTTGATGTTTACATTAATTACCGATGCAAAATGTCTACGTATAAATACACATTATCCTACATGAAGATCTCTTAGAAAAGTAATCAACCGATTCACTGAACTATCCAAAAGTCCAAAGCATGTTGAAAACCCAGCTGCCGTAGTAAATTTTGATTCAGGTATCTCCTAAAGCATTTAATCGCATACCATTGAAACTACTCTTTATACATAGTCAAATGATCAGGTTGAGATATTAGGCAACAATTGTAATCCTCTAATACCTAAACAACCTTTGCTCGGGATCAAATTCAACAATTTGTACCGTGATAAGGCTATAAATTGGATCCTCAACATCTGTGAGTTTGAGATATTCATAAGCTTTCTTCACACCAAAACCCCAATTCAGAAATTAACCCCAATTCATAAAATTTGGACATTTTCTATAGGGCTAACTAAGATAACACAAATCAAAATCTTAAAAGCTTAGTTTTTATTTTACAAACTTTTTCTGGGAGTGTTAACAAATCAAATAGCAATGAACCTGAAAAATAGAAATGGACTAATACCTGGCCAAATTGAAGTGCTAAGAATAATTGTCAGTGGAGGAATCAAGTTGTTTTCTCTGCCTTTCATGTTCAGTCGTTGTGTCTTGCATTGCTTTGTGACATCAATGGGAACGGGATTGCCTTTTCAGTCTCGCATAGCCTTCGAATTAAAGGCGATGCCGAATGTTACCTTGCAATGGATCCATATATACAAATTGATCAAACTAATTAACTATTTAAAAAAAACTATCAGATGAATCAAAACGACTTCTCTTAGGCATATAAGATAAGTCATATAAACAAATAGATGATGCTGACAGTAGAGTAATCAAATTAAAAACCTAGGGAATCAAATATTGAACCCATAATCATGAGTTGCAAAATTGTTATGCGTAACAAAACGTCAGGTGAAATTCATTAAGTAGATTGACCGCATTGTAATTAAATTGAGCAAGAACGCCAAAATGAAATCAATTTACCAACTGTAATATTTTGCAGAAAACACGGTAACATTGTGATTAAATGTGTAAATCTACACAATGAAACGATTCAACCAATTTTCTCCTTCTCAATGAAGAAAAAACCCGATTGAAATTTTCACATGTATCAAGAAAAAGCCCAACCCTAGAATGAAATTTCACCTGTAAATAACGAAGGAAAATTGCTTGGATCGATTCTTCGATGACCTTGCTCGTTGAAGAATTACCAATCTGTGGAGTTTCAGATTGATTCCTTTAAAAGGTTGGGCTTTTTACAGAACCCTACAAATTACAATACTAATGATTCTATCAAATTATTAGGATTTCGGAATCCTACCTAATCGAAGAAGATGAAATGTTAATGGAGGTTGGTTTGTGAGAGATAGAGAAGAAGAATGATTCGAGAGAGAAAAGATAATGAACGATAATGATAATGGAGGTTGGTTGGTGAATTATGTATTTACCCCTCGTATACTCAGAATTTACAGAAACTTTAGTGAACACGGTGGCAAAAGTAAAAGAAAATGCGGAGGGTAACTTAGTCTTATCAGGTGCGAAAAAAGAAGCGAAAAAAGAAGCGAAAAAAACCGGACAGACTTTTTTTTTCGGGATTTTATTTGATCCGACGGGTGTGTTTTAAAGTTTGACAGATCAATGGCTAGGAAGGGTGAAAGGTTTGAGATGGGTTGCTTGCCTTAAAGAGGGGGGAGATAAGGATTGTTATTGCAGTTCTGGGTTTTGTGAGGACTGTTACTCAGATGATTACTGACTGCTGATCATATTAATCAATCAAAAATGAAACTTGATTCATTTTCAGGTAACCAACGTTTTCCACACCGGGAATTGGAACCTCGCCAAAATAGTGGGTCCATTTCAAATTTTGGGCTATTCAGAGCTCGGTTTGAAGGTCTTTGACGGACGGAGATTCGAAAACAAAAAAACAAAAGTGGAACAAGACTGAGAAGTACTTTCCGGGCATGACATGAATGAATCGTCAACGAAATTGATTAAAAATCATTAATAATCCCCCATAAAATTATTTACATACAAAGAGAAAGCACAAAGAACAGATCAAACCCCAGAATTTTTACAGAAAAACCCCCAATTATGTAATTTAATCACTCTAGTCTAGTAATTCTTTCTAACAAGGGATCTTGGAAGTAAACCACTCCATAACATGAACAGGAGCTTTGATCAATTCCAAAGCAAACTCTACGATGATCGTCACACACAAACAACACGGGCATATGCAACTCAAAGTCAATCTGCAACAACAACCCAAAAATAGCAATGAACAAAAACAATAATATCAGGCAAAATATCAAGATCGGATTAATTAGAAAGAAAGACAGAGAGTGAGTGAGTGAGAGACTAACCCAACGATCCAGATAATGATTCCGACGATAGAGAGGATAAGGGCTAGAAATGCAAAAGGAAGACCCAGAAGAAACCCAAGAGGCCTACAGTCACCGTCACAACAACACATATTGATGAGATTTTCTTTCTGGGTTCTTGTAATTTTGATGAGATTATCAGTTTCTTGATTCTTCTTACAGTTCCTGGTTTTTATTCTGACTTTGAGTGACGGTGAGAAAGATGTTTCAAACACGCTTTCTAGTCTAGTTTTATGGGCAAAAGCTCAACCACAACGACAGTGATAGGGAACTTAGAAAAGTGCAAAGGAAATCAATAAGTTTGGCTCAACAAACATTATCATACACACACAACAGACAAAACTACAGAGCAAAAAATGAGCATATTAGGCAGGCCGGTCCCACCGGTTCATTTCTTGGAATCAAATGAGCCATGTGAAGTTCTTCACGCATCTTAGAAATGAAAAGGGTTTCAAGGGGATTGAATTTCTTCTAACAACATTAGGTGACAACAATTATTGATGACTAGAATTTGGAGAAAGTTTTGAGTTTAGCTGTCCAAACAATAATTGAACATAGTTTAGTGTCAAGAAGTGTTAGGCTTAGTCTTATGGTGTCCAACCACGTCAGATAGCAAGGTAGGGGTGGTCTTATCGGTTGGAGAGATTGGACGTCAAGTCGCTGAACCATTCAGCGCTTGACCGTCAACACCAGGTCAAAGCGCTGAACGATTCAGCGCTGAAGAATTCTGATACAAAAATTCGACAGGAGCCTTTTCTCCCCCATTTTCTCTTCTTCTTCTCTTCTTCTCCACCCAAACCCTATAATGCGTACTCAAGATCTCCGGGTGTAGATTATTTTTCGTTGATTCCCTCCGTGAGTTTGTTCTACATTCAATTATCTATCATTTGCCCCAAGTTTCACTCATTTTCACTCACAATTTTCACTAAAGGTATGATGTTTAAACATTAGGGTTCTATTTTACTTGATTTTTGATTTTGATTGTATTTTGATGAAATTGATGTTTTATATTATCTTAGTTTGATACTTTGGATGAGATGTGAACAAAATTTCCAAGTGAATTGATATTTAGAATTTTTGACATTTAATTTAGGGTTCAATTTAGGTACATTATGAAAGGAATATTGAGAAGAAAATTGTTCAAAGGTCTTCCGGATGATGACGATGAATTTGAGGAGACTGCTCTAGTAGTGAATGCGCTAATGGAGTCACAAAGGAGGCAAACAATACACCAACCTGTCCCGAATGTAGTCAAGAGTCGTCAAAGGGTGCATAGAACTCGTGTAGATGTCGATGCAAGGATGATGCAACAATACTTCAACTACAACTGTGTCTATGGACCAAAGAAGTTCAAAGGTCGGTTCGCTTTGCCTCGCCCTCTTTTTCTTAGAATTTTAGAGGAAGTTTGTGATTATGACAAAGATTTTCTTCAAAAAGAGGATGCTTGTGGTATTCTTGGCCATAGTCCATATATGAAAATGCTTGCTGTAATGAAGCATTTTAGCAAAGGTTTTGGAGCAGATTCTATGGACGATTAGGCACAAATGGGCGCATCCACTATCTACCATTATGCTAAGAAGTTTGTTGATGCAGTTATTTGGATTTATGATAGTCGATACATGCGTCTACCTAATGCTCAAGATACACAAAGACTTTTGAAAGAAAATGAAGCTCGTGGGTTTCCCGGGATGCTTGGTAGTGTCGATTGTTTTCACTGGGCATGGAGAGCATGCCCAACTAGCCAAGCAGGATCTCACGTGGGCTATAAGAAAGATCCCACTGTTGTTCTTCAAGCGGTGGCTTCATATGATAGGTGGATTTGGCACTCCTATTTTGGTTTGGGTGGGCAGAACAATGACCTAAATGTCTTGCATGCTTCGGGTTTGTTCGATAGACAACTCAATAATGTAGCACCTCCTTGTCATTTTCGAATCAATGGCAAAAACTACGACAAGGGGTACTACCTTGGAGATGGAGCATATCCTATGTATGGCCTTCTTGTGAAGGCATACAAACCAGCCGCCAACAATCGTGAACTTCTCTTCAATCGGTACCAAGAAGCTAAAAGGAAGGACATAGAACGTGCATTTGGTGGTCTGAAGGGAAAGTTTGGTATAATCAGGAACCCATGTTGTTATTATGCCAAATCGGACATGAAGGCAATTATGAGGGCTTGCTTGATAATGCACAATATGTGTGTTGAGTTGGAATATCGCGATGAAGAATGGGGGATGATCACGGGAGACGAACCTCAACCTCCTATTGAAGGAAATGTAAGGCTACCTCCCCATGTTTTGTACAACCTTGCGCGTTGGTTGGAACTTCGCAAAGAACTCACTACACACATTTGGGAACGACATGGCCAGGGTTATCGCGATGGTGAAATTCAAGAGGTTGTGGTTGATGATGCCATACCGCTCGAGCACGAGGGTACCACTGGCATGGATACGGATGATGATCGCTACAATTAAGGAGATGATGATGATGGAACATTTTATGAGAATGAAGAGTAAACTTGACTCTTTTTTGCATACTTCTCTTTAATTAGTACTACATTTATTTCTTGTAATAACTCCATAATACTCTTTTTTCATTCAAGCACGTTAACATTTAGCACGTTTACATTAAGTAGAAATTTGAACTACGTTTACAAGTGCAACATCGTAACAAGTGTTTCATATGCTTCAAAGTGGACGAATTATCTTCCATAATTTGTTCGGTATAAAACTTTTGCCGCTTCTCGATCATCATTCGAAGTTCGTAAGCAAATTGCATAATGTTTGCACCATCTCTTGAGGGTATGGATGCGGTTTTGGAGTACCTTCACAGAACGTGGATTAGCATTGGCATTACCATAGAGATTCGCGAATTCTTGAGTGATACGTGTCCAAAAAGCTTGGCGTTCCACGGCTCTGCCCCTAGTGTAATGATCGTTTGTTATGCAATAACTTCTCACCAAGGCATTGTCTTCGGCAATTGTGAAAATTCTCGCCATGATTTGAGTTGAGTGTAGAAGAAAAGAATGAAACTTCACAAGTTTGGGGTGAAGAAGTTTAGAGGATGTCTAGACTTTAAATAGTGTGTAGAGAGCTGATCGGAAATTGGTTGATTTTGGTAGCCGTTGTTCAGCGCTGAACCATTCAGCGTTTAAAACGCTGAATCATTCAGCGCCTAAAATCCTCAGCCATCAGATCAAAATAAGACCGTTAATTTGAACGGCAGCGTTGAACCATTCAGCGTTATAAACGCTGTACTGTTCAGCGCATAAAATCGTCAGCCATCAGATCAAAATAAGACCGTTACTTTCAACGGTTCTGATGTTTTTACCGTTTGAATCTTCAACAACTATATTTTCAGGCAGCCTTATAAATAGAGGACTCTTTCTCCTTCAACACTCACACCAAAATCAATTGCTTCTCTTCTTCATTGATTTTCCTCTTCTTCTTCTTCAAAATCTTGTTATTTAGTTCAAAATCTTGTTATTTATTTGTTTT
>JAJJMA010062168.1:0-15994 GCA_023529015.1 Papaver nudicaule
AGAGTGTTTTGACAATCTTGTCCCTCTCTCATTTTTCACCATCTACAAACGTGTTCTTGGTTACTTGAGTGAGTCGGTGAGTTTAATCAAGTGTGTATGTGTAGTACATTATAAAAAAATTTGTATTAGCCAATTCATTTCAATAACTTGAGTGGGTCGGTGAGTTTAATGTTTATGTAGTACATTGTAAACTTTTATATTCACATACAAATACTTGTAAAGGATTGCAATGATATTTTAACTTCTGAATTTCTGACTTTGTTCCTTGCCAAACTTACTTATTGACTTTTTGACTTATAAGTTGTCTAATTGCCAAACTAACTTTTCAACTTTTCAAAAATAACTTCTTGAAGTTCAGAAGCAGAAGCAAGAAGTCAACGGGTATCCAAACAGGTCATTAGTTATTAAGAAGAAGTATCCGTTAATATATAGCAAGTGGGTGAGGTCACGTGAAACCCCACTTTTACCGACAGTGAATAGATATCGTTATCTTTGGGTCGACCGAGCGAAGCGAGGGAGGACCCTATATATGGTGACTTTGTGTCAAATGAATAGTGACTTTTTTTTCAATTTGACACAAAAAGATTGGATTTTAATGTCTTAAACTTTGTGAATATCCGAAAATACCCTCAAAAAGGACGTAGGCATAATTTTTTGATTTCTTTTCCTTTAGATATTTTGGTAAATAAATCAAAGAGGAAGGGCAATCGCGTCATTCATCGTTGACGAAAAAAAGGACACGGAGGTTGGAAATACCGGAATTGTTGAGGGCATTTTTGTATAAACAGTTCAAAAAGTGACCCAGAAGTCCCGGGATCGATTCCCACCACCTCCAAAATCCCTCTAAAATTTTCAGTCGTTTTTTTTCCTTCTCTTTATTTCTGAGCAAAACAAGTTAAATTCGTCGACATGAGTTAGGGACTTGAGTGACGAAATTGAAGAAGAAATCAACAGACTTGCGAAGAACGAACGCTAGCAAAGATTCAAGTGCTGTTCAATTCGTCGACATGAGTTAGGGACAAATTCACACGCAGTTCAGTAAAAACCTAGGGTTTGGGTCTTCTATTTCAGCACCACCAGTGCCAGATTCATCTCCATCAGTTCAATTTCAGTTTATTCCTCTTTCAATTTCAGTGGTGTTGAACTTAATTGTTCAACGAACTTGGAAATTGAAGAAGAAATCAACACAATTTCACTCCCTCAGGATCTTCAAAAATCATTGGTAAGAACCATTCCGTGCCCTAATTGAAATTTGATATAGTTGTGGATTAGCTAGACAAGAATTTTGTATGCATCTATCCTTCTGTTTACTTACAATTGCCTGATTTGTGGATTAGCTAGACAAGAATTTGTATGCAAGTTCAGTTTGAGTTATCCTTCTGTTTCTGTTAATGAAATCTGTTATGTAGAAAGAAACAAAGGCAATAAACTGTCCAGGTAAGGGGATTGGTATTTTTTAAAGGTTATGTCATAGTTTCAGTTTTCAAGCAAGGCTCTTGAACACTTCATGTTATAATACGAAAGTCCATAGATTTTGGATAATCTAATGGTGTTTCAGTCCTTGAATTAGTTGGTACTCCAACAAAGATAACCTGTGTGCATATGTCCAGATAAAGGGATTGATATTTTTTTAAGGTTATGTCATAGTTTCAGTTTATGATGCACTAGATGAATATATAGTGATTATCCAAAATAAGACAAGGTTAGATGTCGATCATCTGTCTGGTTTTTATTTTATGTTCTGGTTTTAGTTAGAACTTGCATAAGTTTAGGGTGGCTGTCTGAAAATGCTCACACCCTGTTTTAGATGGGTCTGTTTAGCTTGTGATAGCTCGTGAGAACCCTGATTAACACGTTTTATGTTGTTAGTACTCGAAGGGATTGTAGAGTCATTCTTGCTGTGTTTGAGATGTTTTTATAGGTTTGGCTTAGGCAGAATCTGTATGGTTATAAAACCGTAATTTCTTGTGTGTGAAATTGTTAGATGTTGAACTGTTGTCATCTTTTTTTCACTCCGCAGTTCTCTGAGCTTCTGGTTTTAGCAATGTGTTTGCCTGTAAGATTGTTTGAAGGATGAATTGATATACTCGTAGGTCGTATTACTGTAGTCTTCCTCAGTTTCATACATCGATGTAGATGCTATAACATCCTGAGAGATATATCTTCTTTTTGTGAACCATATTGAGCTCCGTTATAGCAGATACAAGGGCACGAGATGTACCTCAGATATTCGTGCTTTACGACTGCCACAGAACAATAAATGTGAAATAAATAAACAGAGAATCGTTGTTAAATGATGTGCGGCCTTCTTGATTATCGTCTTGTATATCTTGTAAGATTGTTTCATCATATTCTTTCTGCATACTTATCTTGAATCCAACTCTGTTTTGATAATGAACATGGGGACTTTATCCTTGTCTGCTATGGGTCTTGATGATTCTTGTCTACCTAATTTTCTGAAAGTATTACCATGCCTGGAATCTGAATAGAAAATCATGTCTAAATTCCATTTTTTGTGTATCTTAGGTATTTGTATTGCACGACTTTGGTAGTGCAATACAAATGGGCAATTTTAAGCCGAATAAAATGATAGTGCTCCATGAACTATTGAGCATGCGGTTTACTTCAATACCAATTGATCTAACTTGCACGACTTTGGTAGTTTTCAGTGGAACTACTCAGGTCTGTGATTGCGCAAAGCTCAATGGTGCTGATTTTCCATACATTCGCGGGGATGGTGGGAGACTTGTGATAGCAAAGTCAGTTGTCTATGAATGTGGACCGAAGTGTAGCTGCGGCGATGGCTGCGTAAATAAAACTTCCCAAAATGGGTTGAGGTTCCGCTTTGAGGTATTTCGAACGCCAAAAAAAGGATGGGCCGTAAGATCTTGGGATTTTATTCCAGCTGGTTCCCCTGTATGTGAATACACGGGCATACTTATGAGGACGGAAGATATAAACAATGTTACTGAGAATTATTATATTTTCGATATTGACTGTTTGCAAACCATGATAGGTCTAGACGGAAGAGAGCAACGATTAGAAGATGCTGCTGCTACACATTCACATCCTCATGTGGACACTGATGACAAGAAGCTAGAAAGTGTACCTGAGTTCTGTATAGATGCAGGCCAAGTAGGTAACGTTGCAAGGTTCATCAATCACAGTTGTGATCCCAATCTGTTTGTGCAGTGCGTGTTGAGCTCCCATCACAATGTTAAACTTGCTCGAGTCATGCTATTTGCTGCAGAAAACATACCTCCATTGCAGGAGCCCGCGTATGACTATGGGTACTCAATAGGTAGCGTATTGGATGCAGAAGGCAATGTTAGAGTAATGGCATGCCACTGTGGTGCAGATAAATATAGAAAGCGTTTATTTTAGTAGATGAACCCCAAGAATTACTCTCTCTAATACTGACGATACTTCCTCGGGCAGTCTTCACCTGTATATGCTCATTTTAATTATACTTTCCTCTCTGACGTAGAAAGTGGTAGTAACCCATGTGTTTTTTCTTTTGAAGGGAGATAGGGTGTTATTAGTCCAATTTTTGTTTGTAGATTAGTTACTCTGTGTCACTATTGGAACTCAGCTGACTTCCAATTTTTGTTGGCAGTAGATGTCATTAGACTTGTTACTTCAGTTATGTGAGGTCTTTGAATCAATATCATCCTATATACATGTCAGCATTAAAAAAAATGCAATATTTATATCCATCCACTTTTTTTTCTATAAAAAAATGTCATCCATTGATAACATATTTTTTTTCTTTACAAATTCTTTGTTCTTTCTTCGGTCGGGCGGCCCACTCCCACCGTGGTAGCGGTCATCTAGTACCTACCCCCAAAATTCAACTATCATTTCCAAACCCTTTCTTCTTTCTCCCTCAAACAAACCCTAGTAAGTTAGACCGATTTAAAGGATCAACTCTGGAAAACCCTAAACCTTTAGTACTATTTGTTTCTACAGATTAAGAGAGTACTAATTCAGGTAGTAATGAATTCCCCATTCTATTCTTTATTATTATTATAATTTTATTTTTCTGGTTAGTTTGATTAGGTGGTGCTAATTTTTATCATGGGTTTATCTGACTAGGGCATTTAATGGCAGCAGTGTACAAATGTTCTGTTCCTATTTCTTCTTCTCCTTGTGTTTCCAGACCTTTGCAGAAGACTTTTCAGATTCGAAATTGCTTCATTAATCCTACCAAAATTAAGCAAAGAAGCTTAATTTGTTATGCCACAAAATCACCTAGCATTGTGAAGGAGAAATCAATTTCATCGGTAGCATCTTTCGCCGAGGTTAGTAGATAAACGAGGAAGAAATGGACATGGGGTTATCATTTTTTTTCAGTTAAATTTGTGATTGTTACAGAAATGGTCGATTTTTTTTTTTTATTATTTTTTGATTATCTGATTGCAGTTGATTGAGTCTTTGATACTAAGAGAGGACTTATCAGAAGAAGAAGCAGAAGCTTCACTTGAATTTTTGTTGAATGATGCTAATGAAACATTGATTAGTGCTTTTCTTGTTTTACTAAGAGCTAAAGGGGAGACTTATGAAGAAGTAAGTATTTTTGATTTGATTTTGGCATTGCCTGTTTCTGATTACGAGAGTGTATGAATTTCGGTTGATATTTGAATTTGGATTTTCAGATTGTGGGTTTGGCAAGGGCTATGATAAAATGTTGTAAGAAAGTTGAAGGATTGGATGGTGTAGTTGATATTGTTGGAACTGGTGGTGATGGGGCGAATACTGTTAACATCTCAACAGGGGCTTCAATTCTTGCTGCAGCTGCCGGTGCAAAAGTTGCAAAGGTACATGTTCATTTCACCTAACTGAAATTTTCTGAATGATGAAATTTTTCACTATGTAACTGATCTTGTTTGGTATTGCAGCAAGGAAACCGTTCAAGTTCTTCTGCTTGCGGAAGTGCTGATGTATTAGAACAGCTAGGAGTTGTTATTGACCTAGAACCCGAGGTAAGAAATTGGCATCCTTCTCACTGACCCCCTTGTTTAATCAAATTAACTTAACTTCATTGAGTTGTTAAGGTATGTAAGGTCTCCTAATATATGATATTTATTCTCTGGAAGTAGGGTATAAAGAGATGTGTACAAGAAGCTGGCATAGGTTTTATGATGTCTCCGACATATCATCCGGCGATGAAAATTGTTGGTCCTGTGAGAAAAAAACTTAAAGTGAGGACAGTATTCAATATCCTAGGTCCTATGCTGAATCCTGCACGAGCATCATATGCAGTCGTTGGTGTATACAAGGAAGATTTGGTAGGTTTCACAAACTCCCCTGACAAGGCTACTCCAGTTTTTGTCATGTTTACTTTCTCATTTTAATCATGACATAATTGTTCTTTCTAAACAGGTTGAGAAAATGGCTCAAGCACTACAAAGGTTTGGCATGAAAAGAGCCCTGGTCGTGCATTCGGAAGGTTTAGATGAAATGAGTCCCCTTGGTAAGAATCAACTATGTCTACCGATATATCATTTCTTGGTTATTTTCTATCTTTGCTTCTCATTAAATCTTTAAGCTGCAATTGTACTTGCATATAATTTTACTTTCTTGCACAGGACCTGGGCTCGTCCTTGATGTTACTCCTGAAAGGATTGAGAAATTTGTTTTTGATCCATGTGTGTAGCTCCTTGTTTCTCTTTTTCAACTTCAACTATTTTAAATTAGTAAAATCAATAAACAAACATGCTATCCCTCTCCCTAAGCTAATTTTGTTAATTTTGTGTTCTTTTAAGTGGACTTTGGAATGCCTCGATGCACCCTTGAAGGGTTACGAGGGGGAACCCAGAGTTCAACGCGAATGCACTGAGGAACATACTCTCCGGTGAGAAAGGGCATGTATCAAATGCATTTGTAAGGCTATTCTTCTCTCACAGTCTCCACATGTGTCCTTTATAATATGTTCACCTTCTGTTAATTTCATGGAGATGATTCACTTGAGCTTGCTGTACTTTATATTTAATAAGTACATATTAGGGCATCAAAACTACCAAGGGAACCCCCTTTTGTTTTTCCAAAGATTGTGCATGCTACTCTTGTACTCTAGAATATGATTCTTAGGCGTTCAGATAATTTTAAGCAATTGTCCTCTTGGCAGTGTGATACACGTTGCATATCATATTGTTTAGTATATCAGTTTATTAGATGTATATTGCCTTAATTCTTGAGCCATAATATTGACTTCATTTAAACAGGTCCTAAATGCAGCAGCATCTCTCTTAGTGTGTGGGCGTGTGAGCACCCTAGCTGAAGGAGTACGTCTGGCTCGTGAAACCCAAGAATCAGGGAAAGCTATCCAAACACTTGAATCTTGGATCAACATCTCCAAGGTAAACAAATAGCCTGCATCTCAAGCTTTTTTTGTCCCTTTCTACCCTTTTATAAAACATCAAATGTTGTGTTTTTCATTTGTTAAGAGATATTAAGAAGAAAAATGGATGAGTGGAAAAATCGGCAGTTTTTCTTTGTTTTGATAAAAAATTCTCTTTTATCATCACAGGAATTAAAACATGGAGCCACAGCTTTAGCTGTTTGAATTTCAACTGGATTTTTCCTGGGATTTGAAGAAGTTTCTTCGTCAATTTACAAAGGAAATCTCACTTCTTGTCCGATAATTACTCTCTCTTCATCTGCAAATTCGGTATACATAGCCTGCTTTTCATCCTTATGCCGACATATATGCCAAATAAGCATTTACGTTACCTTCCAAGTATGTAGTGAAAACATTTGTGTTACATGCCAATTTTATTTAACAGCCCACAGAGTAGATAATGTACCTAGGATATACATAAGAAAGTCTGTGAAGATACACACAAGCAACACTGTATGTGCATTTGCACCTTTCACTTTATTAATGTGGGGTTACTCTTTTTTTTTTTCTTCTTTTTTTTTTTTGGATGAAAAGAAAATTAACATGAAGGTTTTTTTGCCTGTGTGAGTGAACCTGCAGAAAAACGTGTCAAGGATTGTTGTCGAGCTGCTTTGGTCAAAGTGTCAGCATCGGCATTGGAAGACCTTGGTATGTGGGTACACCAGGCTTGGGGTAGAGCTGCAAGTAATGTTGGTTTACTCTTACATGCACTGCTCTTTTCCCTTTCCATTATTCTGGATTACTCTTTTTCGTTCCATTCATGCAGTCTTTTTAATCCTTGGAAAGTAATAACGCTCAGCAAACTGACACCCTGTTTACACTCCGTATGTGCTGCCATTGCAATTGTTCTAAACACGAGGTCCTTGTTGGATAATTCTGTTACATTTGTCATTGCCGAATCTTAACATCACTGAATTTCTAACGTGCATTTAAATCCTTTTTGTACCGTGTGGAATAATGATGCCGCTGAAGAGTTTACATTGATTTTCTTGGTTCAGTCCACAGTTTCTGATACTGTGGTTGGTGTTGATCCCGCTCAAGAGTTGTGGAAAATAAAGAATCATGAAATGCTATAAGTTTTTTCTGCTCATACCATACGGCTACACACAAAACTTCAATCTTTTAAACTTGGATCAGGGTCAATATCTGTTCTCTTTAGTAAAAAAAAGAAAGCTGATTCCGGGGCTTCGGGATTTTCAGGAGGGCATCAGTTTACTTCAAATGTCCAGCCCGTCATTATAAGGGGTGTCAAAAAATGGTGAAATGACTAAGTAACCCTTATACTTAATACACCCCACTTACAAATTATAACACCCCACTTAATATTTTTCTTAATCTAATTTAAATCAAAAAGCAAACATATCAAAACTTAAAAATCAAAACATCAAAAAATTTCCCCTTCTCCTCTCTTCTCCTACTTCACTTTTCTCCTCCAAAATTTTCATTTTCGATTTTTTGATCATGGATGCAACCAACAATGGTGAAACAATGGAGTACCAAAGGTAACCATCTAAACCCACTCTTTGGTATTGATTTGGTGCTAAAACTAGGTAAGATTCACTCCATGAAAATCAAAAAACAAGTACCAGAGATACTTACGGCTCACATCTGAAGAACAGCTAGCCGTAAGTTAGCCATTAAAGCTTCAGATGCAAGACGTAAGTCCATATTAGTGGCCGTAACTTATTTACGTCTAACACCGATACTATACTTGGTAGCCGTAAGTTCAATGTAAATCAAAAATTTGTGTGTCGCAAGGTTAGCAGCCGTAAGTACAAGCTAGCAGCCGTAAGTTTAGTTACGGCTGCTAACTTGTACAAGTTATCAGCCGTAAGTACAACATCCTTTTGAACAATTAATCTATGTTTGAACAGTTGGTTGTCTATGTTTGAACATCCGTAAGTTAAGTTGATCTATGTTTGAACAGTTCGTTGTCTATGTTTGAATAGTTTTGTTTTCCTTTTATGCAGACAACTGTTGTGTTTGGTTAACAATTTGCTCTCCATCTTACGACGGATCATAACGTGACTTACAAGAACGGATCATTCTTTGGTGTCGAACAGTGTCTTATATTTTCATTTTCTGGAACTGTACAACTTTTCACTTTTGCCCCTATAGCTACACCAAAGAATAAAAAGCTGAAAAGACGCATTAAAAAAAAGCACAAAGTCGATTCACTCGATCAACTTTTGTTTCTCATCTAACTCTACATCCTCTGAAACTCTATCTTTGGATAGTTGCACCTGCAAACACAATTCAACAGCCGTGAACATATTTTTTAACAGAAGGATAAGAATATGAAAGAAAGAGTAACTACACTTTGGATAGTACTACACTTACGGCTACTAAGCCAAATAAGTATGCAGCCGTAACTACACTTACGGCTGCTAAGTTTGTACTTACGGTCTGTAACCTTGCGACACAAAAATTTTGATTTAAAGGAACTTACGGCTGCTAAGCAAAGTATCAGTATTAGCCGTAAGTAAGTTACGGCTACTAATATTAACTTACGTCTTGGATCTAAACCTTTAATGGCAAAGTAACTTACGGCTAGTTGTTCTTCAGATTCCAGCCGTAAGTACTTCTGGTTCACGAATTTTGATTTCATGGAGTGAATCTGACCTAGTTTTCAATACAAATGAGTGGTTTTAGATGCTTATGTTAGGTGCTCCATTGTTCCACCATTGTTGGTTGCATCCACGATAAAAAAAAAAAAAAAAACTTATAGCCGACGGCGGCGGCGGTGATGGAGGCGGCGGTAATGGTGTAAAAACACCATGACTTAATTATTTTTTGATTATCAATTTAATCAAGTTTAATTTAGTTAATTATGTGATAAATAATTAAACACTAAACATAAAGGGCAAATTTGGTATTAAAAATAATTTTACATAGGGGGAGAGCCAAATTACTTTTGGGAGACCAGAATCCGAGGGCTTCAATTTTTCTCGAAGCCCCTAAATCAGCTTTCAAAAAAAATTAATAGATGAGTAATTTGGTGCTAGGTCTCAAATTTGTTACGATGGTGTTTAATTCTCTGGGCCATTTTGACAAAGCGGCTGGTGTTCGTTTAGATTAGGGTCGGCGGGGTCCACTCGGCGAGGTGGCGGGGTCCACTCGGCGAAAAGGTTTCACACGGGATTTTCCCGGGATTTCATCCCCCGGGATGAATATTTTTTTTTTTTTGAGGGGAAAAATTAACTTTATTGATTGGAAAATAAGAGTACAAGAGTCCAAAGCTCAGAACAAAACTTTACTGAGCAAAAACTCAGATCCAAATTGCATGTCAGAACCTCTAATTTCCTATCAGATTCTTCCAATGAGTGATTAGTTGACTGAATCTATACCCCCAGAACCATTTAGCATTTGAGCTCCAGAGAAAAATGTATGATTTCACTTCATTAATCGTTGCGCCTTCATTTCTTGGTCTATTATTAGCCATCCTCCTGCTGTTCCGTTCTTGCCAAATTGCCCAACATATAGCGAAAAATAGTAATGGCCAAATCTTCCTTCCTCTTTTTCTCCCATTTCTGTTTTGCCAAGCTTGAAGTTGTCCTAAAAGATTGTTACTTTGTACCCACTTGACATCAAAGCTTTTCAGAAAATACTGCCAGATTACCATAGAGAAACTGCAATGCAAGAACAAATGTTTTACCGTTTCAGGTGCCGCGTTACATAGTGTGCACATGTTGTTCTGAATAGCCACTCCCCTTCTTGACAAGTTATCTGTTGTAGCAATAGAATTCTGAGTTGCAGACCATATGAAAAAAATCACCTTTGGAGGGACATGTTTGATCCATATGCACTTTGGAGGAATAGTTACAGCAGCTGTATCAGTTTGTGTAAGTAGCCAGTTGTAGCAGGACGCTGCAGTGAAGCTTTTCCCATCTTTGCAGATCAATTCATCTTCTTCTGTAGATAAAGTGGGAGGATTGCCAATGTAAGCAAATAGCTCAGTGACTTCAATGATCTCAGATTGCCTTAAATTTCTTTTTAATTGAATGTTTCACTGTTCATTCCTATCATTGTTGCACTGACCAGTTTTGCTGAGTTGACATCTTGAATATTGCAGGGAATTTGTCTTTCAGCACCATATTTAGTTTCCACTTATTCCACCAAAATAAGATAGCATTACCATTCTTGATTACTATATTAGTCATGTCTTGAACTATGTATTTCATAGTTTGAATTTCTTTCCATATGCCTCTGCCATATGTATCTGTGTTATCTTTCACCCACATATCCTCATCTCTGCCCTTCATCTTGTGTTGTATGACTTTTCTCCATAATTGCTTCTTCTCTTTTGCAAATCTCCATGATCATTTAGCTAATAGTGCTTTATTTGCAAGTCTAAGACATCTGACACCCATACCGCCTTTCTTCTTTGGCCTACAGATCTTTTCCCATGCAATCCAATGAATTTTCCTCTTCTCAGCTGTTGATCCCAAGAGAAATTGCTTCATAATCTTTTCCAACTTTTGCTCAACACCAACCGGCATAACAAAGATTGATAGAAAATAAATCGGTATGCTGGATAGGGTGCTTTTGATTAATGTAATTCTACCAGCTTTTGTAAAGAACTTTCTCTTCCACAGTGCTAATTTTTTCTGGAATTTTTCAACCACACAATCCCACATTGGGATGTTTTTGTATTTAGCTCCAACTGGAAGTCCCAAGTACTTCAATGGCAATTTTTCAATCTTGCAATTTAATATTTCAGCTATCTCTTTCACTTTATGATCTGCTCCAATACTGATGACTGAACTCTTTGTAAGATTAACTGGTAGCCCTGTGATTCCTTCAAATATCTGTAGTATTAGAAGTAGATTTTCTGCTTCTTCTTCTGTACCATCTATAAACACTAGTGTATCATCTGCATATTGGAGATGAGATACTTGCACCTCCTCACTGACTTTGAATCCACTAATCATCTGTAGTTCAATAGCTTTCTTCATAAGTTTATTGAATATTTCTGCTACCAATATAAAGAGGAAAGGTGATAATGGATCACCTTGTCGTAATCCTTTTTGTGACATGAACTTCTCAGTTGAGCTTCCGTTTATTAAAATAGAGTGTTGTGCTGTCTTCACACACCACATAATCCAATTCACCCATTTCTGCCCAAAACCTGATGCTATAAGCACATGATTTATAGTGTGCCATGACACATTATCAAATGCCTTTTGAATATCTAGTTTGCACATGATTCCAGGTCTGCCACTTCTCAATCTTGAATCCAGCAATTCACCGGCAATGAGAATGTTGTCTAAAATCTGTTTATCTTTAAGAAATGCTCCCTGATTTTCTGATATTAACTTGGGCAGAACAGATTTGAACCTTTGAGTGAGGATTTTAGATATGATTTTATAAATGCTGCTGACTAAACTAATAGGTCTGAAATCTTGTGGTTTTCCTATTTGATCAATCTTAGGTATCAGACTTATAAATGAGCAGTTGGTTCTCCAGTCCATACCTTCTTGCAGCTGAAACTCTTGCACCACCTGCATGAAATCTTCTTTGATGACAGGCCATGCCACTTTAAAGAAATCCATATTGTATCCATCAGGACCAGGTGATTTGTGCTTCTTGAATTTCTTGATTACTCCCCAAACTTCTTCTTCAGTAATCTCTTTTTCTAATCTGAATGCTTCTTCTTTAGTTATTTTTGTAAAATACTTCTCTTCCAACTGAGGTCTATGAGGATGCTCATCTTGAAATAGCTTGAGGAAGTAACCATAAATTTCAGCTTCAATTTCTTCTTGACAGAAGTTGTCTTGGCCATTTATCACCAGCTTTTGTATAGTGTTTCTTCTCCTTCTGCCATTTGCAATAGTATGAAAATACTTGGTACATGCATCTCCTTCTCTAAAATGTTGTGTTGTAGCTCTATCTTTCCATTTCCTTGCATTGTCCAAATTCATTTGCTTGAGTTCAGTTCTGAGTTCCATTCTTACTCCATATTGAGTTGTTGTGAGAGTTCCATATTCTTCTAGTTTGTTTAAAGTATCTATCTTCTCAGTTATGTTTTGTTTCTTCTCCGCTACTTTCCCATAAGTTTCTTTGGCCCATCTTCTTAGTATATGTTTCAGATTTTGAAACTTCTTTGATATGATACAACTTGGTGGACCTTCAAACTCTAGAGCATTCCACCAAATTTGTAAGTTAGATAAGAAAGAAGGATGATCAAACCAGTAAGATTCCACTCTGAATGGAGGTTGTTTTCTATTGATATTTGCTGTTGTAAGAAGGAGTGGTGAATGATCTGAAATTGTTCTAGATAAAACAGTTTGGGTTAATAGGGGAAACTTCTCTTGAAAGAGTTTAGACACTAAGAACCTGTCAAGTCTGCATAATAGGGCATCTCTTTGCATATTTGACCATGTAAACATACCCCCATTCAATGGTAAGTCCACCATTTCATGATCTTCCATAAATTCATTGAACAATCTTCTTCCTCTTGTAGAACCTCCTGGCTTGTTTCTTTCTCTTCTTCTTCTTGTGGCATTAAAATCACCTGCCACACACCAGTTTTCATTCACCCAGCCCATCAAATCTTCCATCTCCTCCCAAAATTCAAACCTTCCCCAATATGTGCAAGGAGAATACACATTTGTCAGACACCATTCATAATCTTGATTTATGCACTTGAATTTTTGAGAGAGTGTATGAGGTCCTTCTAATTCATCTACACATTGTAATATGTTTGTATCCCAAATAGTTAAAAGTCCACCTGAAAGCCCCTCAGATGGAATAGCTCTCCACTGATGTTGTTCATTACCCCATATGTTTTTAATCATAAAGTCAGTTATCTTCATCATGTGCGTTTCTTGAATTAACACACATGTTGGCTTTGTTTTGCTTATCAGATCCTTCAATGCTTCCATTTTCTCCCAAGCATTTAAACCTCTCATGTTCCAGTTTAGGATTTTAATATCCATTTAAACCATTGGAAGCCAAATTTGCTGTATTACCTACTCCATTAGCTAGACCTTCTTCTGCTGAGTCTTCAATTGTGTCTTCAGTGTTCACTATAGCTTCCAATCTTCTTAATGGACTGTTGATTTTTTCTTCACTTATTCTCAGATGTTTAGCCACTATTTCAGCATAAACAACTCTAGCTCTATCTTCTCTACCTCCAAACCCAGCACCAATGTTCTTAGATGCATCCATTAGCTGATCAACAGTATTGAAGATTATTTTCCTTTTAACCCTTTCTCTAATATTAGGAATTGCGATTTGTAGATTCCCCTGAACCCTTGTATTAGAGTATATCTCAATGTTATGAGGAAGATGAGAAGTATTCTCAGTAACAATGTTTTCCACAAAATCTTCAGAAGTATTCTCCCTAGTATCCGGTACTGCTTGAGTAGTTTCCCCATTCCTAATCTCCTCTGAATCCACCGTAGCTATGTTCTCCACTAATTCCTCAGAAGAAATCGGAATAGTATTTTCAGGTACAGATATATTTTCAGCCATCTGAATCGGCTCATTCAGATTGGGGATTGTCTGATTCTTCTGTAAACAGTTGAATCTGTTAAAGCATTCAATAATGGACCTTTGATCGGTCTTTGCTATTACTTCTAAATGGGCCTTCCCCTTCTTTTGTTGGGCTGAACTGAACTTCTCGAATAACCGTTTTATCGGGTTGGAGCATAAAACGGAATTTGAATTTGAATTCTGATTTTGGTTACCTGACGAGGTACCCACTTGTTTCGTACCGTTACTCTGCAATTTGTCAGAGGTTGTTGCTTTTGAATTTTGGATGTATTTGCCTCTCTCCAAATTCTTCATTCCTTCTCTGTATTGATGACCGGAGACTCTTTTCGCCGGCAAGAAATTCCAATCCCAGATTACTGCTAATGTATATTGTTTACCTTCAAGTATTACTTCAACAACGACCGGTATTTCATAAAGATTTCCTTTTACTCCCAATCTAACAAAATTTTGATCTTTTCTGGCTGTGCCCAAATCTACTTCCGTTAGACCGCCCAACTTTTCTCCAATGATTTTGAAGTTTTCTCTTGACCATAAATGTTCTGGAAGACCTTGAATCTGTACCCATTTCTGCACTGAATTAATGACCTGTGAAGGTATGGATTCATCCAAATTGATCCATCTTTTAATTTCAATCGAAGTACCCTTCACCATCCATTTAATGGGTTTCCAGCAACTTCCCCATTCTGAATCATTTTCAGGTTTAAAGTACGCCAAGTTGTCATCAATGACATTGAGTCTAAGAAACCTATTCCAATTAAGTTTTAATGCAACTTCCTTAGCCACCTGATTCCATGACAAGTTTCCAACAGCATAACAAGCAAATGTACGATAAGATCTATTCGGAGAGGAGGAGATATTATTCCTTGGAAAATCTTTGCTTGTAGGTATTAATTGCTGATGTAAGTTGGTGATGTTGAGAAGTTTGGACAGCAACTCTTTGAATCTCCACCACCCATATTCCTTTTCGCCTCTTGGAATCAAAATTGAACGAGAGCTTGCTCTATCTACATCAGTTCTAGTTATTTTAATGAATGCTCCTCTAGTGTTTGATAATAACTCCATGAGAAAAGCAAAGTTTCCACTCCTGCTGGTCCATCTAGATTGATTTTTCTTGGCCTTTAACACCTCTTCGAACACGCTAACCATCCACAGACCGATTTCTTTAGTAAATAAGATTCTGAAAGAAGTACCACCCTTACCTTTCTCTTCAATCTTGTACCCATCCTGATTCCCCAGTGCTTGATGTTGAAAATCGAAGGTTTTCCATTCAATTTGAGTTGTTGATGATGTTGATGAAGAATCGCCTTCTCTCTCCGCTCTGACATTCTCTCTCCTCTCCATTTTTTTGTGTCTTCAAATATCATCAGGATCACCACCAGAGCCCTCCCTTCCTTTACGTCTGCATATTGATAATATGCCCCGGGATGAATATCATTAGCGCTGTTCTGTAGTACCAAGGAAAACCACTTTACTTTGCCTCTTGGGGTCCCCATAATAAGTGAAACTTTGTCACTACCCAGTGCTCAGTTATTACGCACCTCCTGCTGCTGCTAACTTCCTCTTCCTTCCGCTTCGGCATAAAATCGTCTGTGCCTAAAACGTCTGTCCCTCCCTGTCCTTCCAGCCAACTCTCGCCACGTATTAATGCTGAATTTCTCCTCTCCGCCCTAATATACTCCATCAATTTTAATTCAGTCCCTCCCTTCCTATCTCTCTTCTTCTCTCTCTGTTTGTTCTTAATTTCTGTTCTTGGAAAATCAAAAGGAAGTGACGCAAAATTAAAACCATGACTTTACTAACCTGCCATTAAATTCCATCTTCTTTAGTTATGTTTTTCTTAGTATTATCTGAAGTGATTTTCATTGACTAAATCTTTAATTTTAACAGGAACTTCTGGTATAATCTCTCCCAGATCTAAATTCCCTAATCGAAGAAGCAGCTAAAACAGGAGCAACAAAGATCGTGCTCACATATCACCCATCTCTAAATTTCAAAATCAAACATTAAGCATTAGTATAAGGTAACAAGATCTATTATGTTACCGATTTGGATCATCATACAAGTGTTAGTCATGATCCTGATTTAAATCAATCAGAA
>JAJJMA010062173.1:0-12519 GCA_023529015.1 Papaver nudicaule
TATGTTTTCGCCGTACGATTATGTAATAAAAGCTTTGTCTAACTATGAAAGAGTATTTTTATTTTTGATTCGTTATTGGGGTGAGTTGTCAATCAATGTTCTACTAGTCTATCATCAAAAAGATTCTCAATCTTTTGAGTATGGGGTAGTAAAGATGACGAGTTGTCTATCAATGTTACTGTGATCTCCTTTAGATTCAAAATGGGAATGATGGAAGGAGTTGTCACTTCGATGAAGGGAATCGCGAAAAGCAGATTCTCCCTAAAAGAGGACAGTGGGATAAATTAAAAAACAAGTTGTTTTTCATTCAAAACGAGAAAACGACGATATGTGAATAACTGTCAAGTGCCCCTAGATTTTATTATAAATATGTTGTTTTCTTCTACATTACCCTCATCCCACTCATCCAACTGAGACCAAAATACTCCTTGTGCAGCATACTATTATAGGTGTTGTGTTTATCCCTTTATTTCTTCTTCAAGTATGAAAAGCTTTACTCCGGAGGAGGATGTGGCATTGATACGGGGTTGGGCTATGGTACAATCAGCTGAAGACCACCAACACCTAAGAGTTACCGCTAATGAATTTTGGAACAGAGTGATGGTGAACTTTACTGAAATCGAAGGAAATCATAATGCGTGGAATGTTGGGTCGCTTAAAACCAGGGTAGGTAAGATAAGGAGGAATGTTCGAAAGTATGTAGCTATTCTTAAAAATATATACGATCATCCGCCTCCTCCTGGACCAACAAGGAATAGAGAAACATATGTGAGTTTTTTGTAACTTCTATACCCCTTTATGTTTATTTTGCTTCAATGTTATCAATGACTAACTCAAACTTAAACTTGAATGTTACAGGAACGTTGGGCGACGGAGGCATATCTGGAGATCGAAGGAAATCGCTTCACCCACTACGACTGCTTCATGATTCTCGTCCACTTTTTCCCCATGATAAATCCAGCACTTATCCATGTGTAAAAAGTTTTATCGTATTTTGTGGGTAAATCTATCACGAGACCTCACTCGTCCAACCATGTGGAAGTGTTGGTTTAAAGGAGTGCAAATTTGTTTTGGCTTACGTTTTGTGGTTCTATAACCATGTATGCTTGTGAGTCTAATAAAATTCTTATTTGCATTACTCTTAATCTTTATTACATTATGCTGAAACAGTTGCGCTAACCTAGAGCAAGCGCTATAGTGCACTATGATACGGAGGTGTTTCAAACGTACAATTATTATTATATCCAGTGTAATTAGATGGATACACAAACACTGCAAGCTTCCAAAATGCATGTTAACCATGTACTTGTGTAACATAATCTCGCCACACACCGTAAGGGGCCTCGTACTTAAACGTGCGGTGCTTCTCGGATGAGAAAATGTCCTTTGACCAATTCATCTACAAACAGAAGAAACATTTAACTAGAGAGTTATTTAGACTCGTACTTTAGTTGGATGAAATCACCATATTGTAGAAAACTTACCACATTAACCTCATCATAATTAGGATGTTCTTGCCTGCATCTTATAACATAGCTATGAAAAGTTCTCATGTCTCCCTTGATGATATGTCGTCTATTCATCAACGCTCTTATCTGACGACCATTAGGATTTCCACCGCTCAATTCTTCAAACTTAGGTACAACCGCCGCCCATAAATCTAGGTTGTTAAGATTTCCTCCTTCTAACTTGATTGCATAATAAGCTTTGATGATATTGTTATCTTCATTGGAGTGGAAGTTACGTCTCCCAATATTTATCATATTTATGTTTAGATAACAATGATTTATTTTGAAACGAGAAGTGGGGTGCCGTTATATAGTGAGCGCAAACTATTTGTGACCATAGAAAATATATTTGAGTATGAGATAATGTTACTAGCATTAACTTGTGACCATAGAAACGTGATTCCCAGGATACATCTTATCTTTTTTTCTGACAGGGTGTAATCACTTCAACCCCACAAGTAAAAAATGTATTGTCTCTTCACCCATTTCATGCTCGCTCTAATCACTTGTGTGTAATCGAATAAGCAAATTTCCCAAATAAGGAGCTCCATAGTTCATTCAACATGGTGATATTTAAAAAAAAAACAATATATTGTGAGTGCGTCTCAAGGCTGTACAGGGTTGTATACAGGAAAAATCTGAGTGGGTAAATGTTATTCAGGAGGCCGGAAACGCGAGTGTAAGCGGGGTGTAACCACATAGCTACGACAACACCAGCCGGTAAAAAGGGGGTGTAAATTAAAAAAGGTCAAACTGAAAGCGAGGAAAGCTATCTCGCTTCCCAGAAAGCGAGGAAAGCTATCTCGCTAAAGTGCGAGCGAGGAAAGCTTCCTCGCTTTATGAGCGATACAGCTTTCCTCGCTTTCCTCCCAGTTCCGGGAGGGACACTGCGCTTTTGCAGTGGGCGTGAGAGAAGAGGAGAGAGAGGGGAGTATAGGCGACGGTATTACGTCGCTTTCATCCCAAACTTTGATCCATAGAGAACAGCCTAAGGGAAAGCCAAAGTGAGTCCGGGTGTCCCTTGTTTGGAAATGTGGCAAGGTCCAAAATGACGGTTCTATCAGTTACCCGCTGAAAATGTTATCTTGCTTAGAAGTCCGCATACTGATGTTCATCAGCATCAGTGCATTGCATTGTTAATATTACTTATACAACAGTTTCCACATGATGCCTAAGCTGATACACGCACTATTTATATAAAAAAAGGGCCAGGTTCGGTTGACATCAAAAAAATGCCCAAAATCTACCCATGAGTGTGAGCCATAAGATCTCACAATCTTAACGGTCAGCATTTCAACTTGACGATTAACATTTTCGGGTAAATCCACGACCCGTTTACACTTTGTTACCAGAATCATGCTCTCATCCTCCTTTGCTCTTTCTTCCTCCTCCGCTGATAAAAGACAACACCTTCCAATGGATGATGCAAAATCTGCAAATGTCGTCTCACCTTCAAGTTTCTTCCTATTTTAATAATTTCTCAAATTTCTCGCGAGTATCATGGAATTAAAAAAATTGAAATTCTTTATCATCTTGTTCATCAAATTGATTTTGATTCCTTACACATAGAACTGGGTTTGGTTGATGGGTATGAGCAGCTGGTACAGTAAACACTAAAGATCTTCTTTGTTTTAGTCCTCATACTGTCTTACAGTCTTACGATTGACTCAAAACCAACGTCCAAACTAATGAACACCACAAAGCCATCAAAATCAGGCCTCATAATCTTCTCAAAAAACATACAACAATCAATCAATCATCCTTTTTTTTGTTTTTTTAATCAGCACTTTCACCAAATTTACCCATAAAGATTATTAGTTAAGAATCAGACCCAAAATCTCGAATTAGGTGAATATTATTCAGAATCAAACTGATTAGATACGAAATTATTGGCTTGATTAGATAGTGTACGTTGTTCTTTCTCAGAGAGTTTCAGAGGAAGAAAGAGCAAAGGAGGTGAGATGAGAGAGACGATAGTAATAGAGTCAAGATTATGCTGACAATTATAAATGGGTTGGCCGGTTAACCCGAAAATGTTAATTGTCAAGTTGAAATGGTGACCGTTAAGATTGTGAGATGCTCACACTTTTGGGTAGATTTTGGGCATTTTTGTGATGTCAACCGAACCTGCCCCATTATACTCTCCCAAGTATATTTTTGCAATTTGTACCATTCCTTAAACGGAAGCTGACCATTCTTTTTAGGGTGATTTTATAAAATGCCCCTGTTTGAAATATGCTAATATAAAGTGCCCTTACTTTTTACATATTCTATAAAGTGCCCCGTTTTTTGAAAAAACGGTAAACCTTTATTCACCCATTTTCACCCACATTATCCACCAGTTGGCATCCAATAAAAGACTTGTAAACCCCTGAGCGAGTCAATGATTCGACCCATAACCGAGTCAAACCGATTCAACATGTTTTCAAGCCAACACAAGATGTTGATAACACTAACATAGCATGAAGATGGTGCTTACATAAGTTGCATACAGAACAAGCTTGTGTCATAGTCTGTGTCGTAGTTTAACTTCAAACAATTCATAAAATCTGACGTGAGTCGAACACGCAACCTTCTGACTTGGGAGTCAGACGCGCTACCATTGCGCCACAGATTCATATTAGAGTCAAACGTTTCTGAAGCGACAAATAAATAGGAGTGGGTGCAACATTTTACCTTTGTTAAAAACAAGCTATCAATGTTAAGAAACTGCCTTGAGCCATTACAGGATCCCAAATCATCAAACAGAGGGGCCACAATAGTCGAATGTTCCATCCTCTGATCTACAACAGTTGCATAAGAAGCACAGGACAAGGCATCACTGAATGAGCTCCATTTTTAGATTCAGGATTAATGAAAAGGGGAAGAAAGTACATAACTAGAGATTTGGCAGCAGAATTAGAAGCCAATGGTGAGAAAAGACACCATACTCATTCCAAAAAACTCAACATTAACTGATTGTTCAAGTGTATCCACTTACGAACACAACATTTTCACAAGCATCTAAGACAGTAAGTGACACCTAATCGAAGTCCTAATGCTCAAGAATACCAAAAAAAGAATAATGAAAACTTGATAGATACTTCTACATTGTAAGCAAACTCCATCTAGTCTGACCTTTTTAACGGCTGCATCGATATTAGTTTTCTGCTTGATACCAACAGTGAAGGTTACAAGATACTTTGGCCTAATAGTCAAATCCTGCAAGTTATATAACACAACGCATCAAAGCTCAAACGAATGGCGCATACGTATCATACACACAATTTCAGTAAACTCGCACTTATGTATTGGACAAAAATACAATCCAAAAGTAATGATGTCCAAGTATCCTAACTTATTATGATGTTCTTCTACACAAAGTTCTGAAATCACACCTCACTGGGCTTGCCCACCAATTTGCAGAGATACAAATCTGATTCGGATGCAACAATTCCAGGCGGTAGTCTTTCTGCACCTCTAAGATTTGTTATAGCCCATACCTATAAAGAGACTTTAGAATCTTAAAAAGAATTAACATTAACATTTGAAATTTGATTTAAATACCTTTGTTGTAGCATTTGGTTGGAACTGGTTTGTGATACTTGTATTCAAACCCATTACTGAAAACCAGGCATCTTGAATCAATGCTTGGGTTGTGAAGGAAATTGCTGAATTTTACCATGAAGTGAATCAATACACGGTTGAGCACATAATGATACCAATATATGTTCTGCAACATTTGCATAAGAAATCAATCATAATGCCGTGATTATCCTAAAGTGAAGCCACTAAATAGGGTATATTATGCACTGATTATATGCGCACTACCATCATCACCCAGCTATGTATATTATGCTCATGTATTATCACAACAACATCTCACATAAAACAACAATGCAACCCTATAATGTCTACCAGTATTAAGAACTTCAGTTTGTAGACATAATCCACTAAAATAAACAAAGTAATACTGGTAGGCATTATCACACATCTTCCCTAACAGAATTCTTGCAACAAATACAAGACTCAAAACTCAGATTAACCACACATAATTCATCTACTAACTCAATTTCATATTCAGATTTTCCCTAACATGCAATCAAACAGTAATAGACATATACTAATCACTGTAAGTGAAACATCAAATCTGCTTGACTAATTGCTAGAGTAATAGACAGTATTCTCAATAAACAGTTGGGTATCTTCATCAATTCAAACACGCATAAATCTCCATCTATTTGATTTACATTCAAGTTTCTTCTCAATACAGAGATAACCAAACAAGCAAGACACATTTCAGTACTAAATTTTGCAGTCAACTCGATCAAAAAAAAAAAAAATAGCAGTCAATAAACATCCATTCAATCAAGTAATGAAAAGCACTAAACTAATCACTACTTCCATATAGTATATCCATCACTTATTCCAGTAACAACACAAAGAGAAGAAAATATTATATCAAAACTTTCAAATCAACTACAAGCTACAGAAAGAAGAAAAATGAGGAACCATTTACAGGCTTTAATCTCCCATAGTAAATTAGACAGTAATCATCATTTTTCCCCAACATGCAATCAAACGTTACAGACTTACAAAATTGGATAACACAAAAACCCTAATTAAACACAAACATCTCAAAAACACAAACACAAAATTGGTTGAGATATCTTACGGATTATCATATTTTTCCCTCTTCTTCTCTTTCCCGTTTAATTAACCCATCTGTAACACTGAAACCAAAAACAATCAGTTAGGGTTTCGTTTATAAACATCAAATAAACTGAACAAAACTTCAAAATCAGTGAAATCAACACTAGGGTTTCGTTTAAAATTGATTACTACCCAGCAAAATAAATTTTCCTTTTCAGAAAATTTTCCTTCATCATCTTTGAACCCAAACCCTAACTGTAATGTGTCAATAGAACCCTAAAAATCACTCTCCTAGTTTCGAAATCACTCAATCTCACTCCCTAACACTTGAATCTGGATCGATTTAACTCGTATCCCCCGAAACCATAACTGACTCTCATCTCCTCTTTTCTCCCTCACTCTGGTTTCTGTCTCTTGAGAAACGAGTTATGAGAATGAAACCTAAGCCCGTGTTTTGTATTCTATAGGGTTAGCTGGGTAATTTCACTAAAAGTTTTGACTAGTCAAAGTTTGACTTAACTTTCTAGAGCGTACTATTGACGGTGAGGGCAGTTAATAAATGAATTTTTTTTCGGGGGAGTGGATAAGTCGGTTTCTAAAATAAGGGCAGTTTATAAATTTGAGGTTCTTTTTAACACACTTGAGGGAAGAATGTATGTGCTAGGGCTATCCAAGTATGGTCTTGTTTTCCAAGAAATGTGAGGGAAGAATGTAGCTGACCGAACCAAAATTAACAATGACAAACCAAAATGGATTACAACTACAGGATACATTTTTCCTTTGATTTTTCTTTTCTACCGCATATACAAAATAAACATAGACATTCTTACATATGACTTTGATCTTTTATCATACACAAGATCAACAAAAGCAGAAACCCTACATTTCTGTTAAAAGTTGTGGAGTTACGTTTACTCCGTTAGCCGAATAGCTGATGCATTTACTGAACATATGAAGGAAATTTAGACAAGAAGTATTCCTTTGCATGTGAAGCACCTTCTCTAGACAATACTCCTTCAAGCTCACCCATAATTCTAGCCAACCATACTTCCAAATTCCTCTGTATTTCTTTAAAATTGTTTTTAATCGAGTCTAATGACCTTCTGATGCTTAGTTTTGTATGGGTATCGAGATCTTCTCCCAAATGGCTGTTGGTGGTCTCACTTTGCAATGTTGTTAGCTTTTGTCTTGTCTCGATTGCTCGCTGCTGAAGGCGGTATGCTTCGAGTAATAATTCTGTTTGCCGGCGAGAACGAAACTCTGCATTTAGTGCCTGCTCAGAAGGGTCATTTGCCTGCTTAAAAATCAAAAACACCACCGATAAGTGAAAACAAAGTAACCAATATCAGTCGAGAAAATATAAAATAGTCATATAATATGTAGATCATGCAACTGAGGTGACATGTCAATAGGTCAACTGGCAACATCACCACCAGCAGTACATAATAGTTGCTGGACCACAACGGAAAGTACCTTTACATACAGAAAACAAATGCATGGTTTGCAATGAAACTTTGCAATCTTCACAATGATCTTCATAAAATATGAAAATAACAGTAAACAAAAGCAATATTGAAGAAATTCACCTTCTGACAGAAAGCATTGTGTCATAAAAAGATGGGGGGAAAGTGCCAGAATACCAACCAGGGAAAAGTAATTGCATTCAAGTAGATTTGCAAAGCATGAAGAAAGATTCCCCTTTAATAAGAAAATTTAATATGTGCCAGAAAGCTACATATTATTTCCATTCAGTACACAAAATTTGCTAGTGAGAAACTTTCTAAGAAACTCTAAATAAATTGCATGGTAGCGCAGGGACCAGAACTAAGATTCCTGAAGGACAATTATTTTAATATTTCCTTTAAAGGTACTAAATGTCTCAACCCCAAGTAGGTCCTAATTTTGTGTAATGTGTGAAAATTTTGATTTATAATACAACAGTTGATTGAGTGGTGTTTGTACATGTGCCACACTGCCACTAAATATCTAATATGTGACAGGATTTGATTGGTGCTGTCACCATGAGGTTACAAAAACTTTAGCATGCACATAAGGATAAGAAAGACTAACCTAACCTAAGTGAACTAGGCTTAGTAGTCAGGAAAACTGATTCAACACGAAATCCTGAGGTTCAAATGCGATCATTTATGAATGGGGTGGATAGTATACTAGTAGTTGTGAGTTAGTAATGAAGCTATTGAAAGCTGTTCTTTAATAATAAGACAAAGAACAACTGTAATTTTGCATTAAATCAACTATTTGGTTTTCATATAAATACTCCATATTATTGAAAGTTCTTTAGTTTGGCTTAGATATTGCATTAAGATGTTAAGATGACAACCATAATTTGCATTTATTTTCCTAATACAGTTCTAATACTGAAACACAAAGGTATCAGAACAGTATACAATGACCTAGTGCCATAATTTGCATTTCACCAATGTGTACATGTCAAGCTACTCAATACTCTCATTGTGCTGTTCCTGAATTTGCCTAAAATGCATTTAATGCAATGCCAAAAGAATGCCTGTACCATGACTTAAAAACAATTTAAGACATCATTAACTTCGATATTACTTTTGAGTTTTGGAAAAGTGTCATTTCTGTTTTGGAAGACCATAACTGTTTACGGTTTGACAAAATTACTAGTTAAACCACAGAAAAGTAGCTGTAGGTACAATGTTCTGGTGGTCCTTAATCTAAGCCAACAGAAGTTAGGTGTTACATTAAGACTTTCATTGCTAGTAACCGAAATTCTCACAAAATATGGGAACTCCAAAATATCAGATACCATCATATTATTATGGATATTGAGAAACTAGAGCAGAATGACATGAAAAGCATATGAAAAAAATAAGGAGTTGTTCTAGCTTACCATTCTTCTGCATAGATCATCAATCTTTCCAGAGAGACCATGATATCTCTTAGCTTGCTTCCTAATTGACATGGAGACTTTTGATGGTTCACACTTGTCAATTCTTTCCAAATTGGGCAGTTCCTGCTCAACCAATTTCAACTTAGCAGGTACTCCAGTTGATTCACCATCTGCTTTCCAGGGAGAATCCCTTCTGCACAAAAACAAGTTATTATTTTCAAATAGATTGTAAAACTATGGTAAGAATTAACTTAATAACAGTAATGTACAACTTACCTCGACACAAAGTGCTTCATATAAATAGATTGTAAAACTATGGTAAGAATTAACTTAATAACAGTAATGTACAACTTACCTCGACACAAAGTGCTTCATATGGTACAAAGACTCAGGGGAGTCATACTTCGCATCCTGCAACAGAATATGACCAGTATCATAACACAACCATTATTTTTGCTATCATGGTTATCATACGCTAATATGTCCGTCAACAACTATTAAATAGATAATTCAGACCCAGGGGATTTTGAATTTTGAGTATAGGAAGCAGAAGAACTTGAGCAAAAAAAAAAAAAAAAACTTCCAAACATGATATTCTTGTTACAGCCAAGAGGTTGCAGGATCATTCGGAATCCATATAGGAAAACAAATTCCTCACAGATGACAACCTTTCCTATGGATGGAATACTTAGCTCTAATTTCATGGTTGGGTCATACCCTACATGGGTGGACCGTGACTGCAATACCACTAACTGGAATGTTAAGGAAATTCAGATACAGCTTCTTGATTATAATACAATTCTTGGGCGTTTTAACATTTAAAGGGATTCACAAGGTTTTTTTTCCTGGGTTTTTAGCACTACTGTTATCCAAGTCTGACATTCTACATGATTCACTCAACGTAATGACCCTTTCATGTAAAACCCTTGGATGCTAGCCGAACCTGGGTGAATTATGCAATTCCTATTTCCAACTTTGATGGTGTTTTTCATATCACTTAAACTAGGTGTAGACCAGAACAAATACATGATTAGCTTAACCAAAAAATGGTATACAGACATAATGCTCAGAGAAGAAAACACCATCAAACATGCTTGGTCTCTTATTTTTCTTTCTCAAAATGTATAAACAACTGTAACATATAACATTAATACTCCTAACAGACAGTGTTTTTGCAAATTCCAACTGATGAAAAAGATTTCTTTCTAAAGTTTAATTGCATAACACTAAGAGTTGAGAACAATGTCTAACCTGCCATCCACTGTTTCTATCAGCACAAACGTTCCGAGGAGGCGCGGCAAAATTCTTGATAAAACCATTTTGTTTACCATAAACAAAACCCAGCTGTTCACCACCGAAATCATTCTCTCTGGGATCAAAGTACTCTTCCGAGTTTGGATCTAAACCCTCAGAAGAAACCCTAATTTTACCAAACCTTGGGTAATTCAAACACTGTACTTCACTAAATTCGCCATTAATTACTTCTTCCTCAAAACCTCTACCATAATTTCCATTTCCACCAACTTCATCATCTTCCTTCTCATCATCCTCATCATCAACATAAACATCTTCATCTTCATCTTCATCATCATTAATAGTTTGTCTAGACATGAAATTAATCATTTCATCTCTTTCATAAATTTCTCTCTCTAATTTCTCTACAAAACTCTTCAATTCAGCTTCAGATTTTTCAAACTCATCAATTCTTTCTCTCAGACTTGATATTTCATCATTAGAGTTTTCAATTTTTTGCAACAATTTTCTTTCTTCTTGTTGCCATCCATTTCTATGACTAGCGAAGATTTCAACAACTCTTGCATTTGCTTTTGAATCTTCTTTTCTTCTTGATTTCATTTGTTTAAGTTGTTCTTCAGCTTGATATAGTTTTAACGACAGGAATCTATTACGAGATTGTAAAGATAAGATTAAAGAGATAGATGATTTTGGTAGTAAACCTAGAAATACACTGAAACTTAAACCCAAATATGTTGACAGAGAAAGTGTTTTCTTGGTGTTTTCATTGTTAATGAAGGAAAGATTAGTGATATCTTTTTTTAGGGTTTCTACTTCTTCTGCTTCTGGAACCAATACTACTGTCTCTGCCGCCATTAATGGTGGGAAAAACTTGAGAAAGTGAGCTTGAAATTTGGGAAATTTTGAGTTTTATTTTGTTTGTTACACTTTTTAACTCCAAAAACTTTTATTTGTATTGTTTTCGAAAACTCTAGATGTAGAGCTAAATAGTGTCGTAGAGATTTTGTAGAGATGTGATCCGATGGTGTAGAGCGAAAAGAGTTAATCTAATGGTGGACCCCCTGCAGATTCGATGATGTGGGTGGTGCAGTGTCGTAGAGATTTTGTAGAGATGTGATCCGATGGTGTAGAGCGAAAAGAGTTAATCTAATGGTGGACCCCCTGCAGATTCGATGGTGTGGGTGGTGCCACCTCACGCTCTACAACACTATTACGCTCTACATCTCTACACCAAGGGGCTCCGGTTTGTTTTGACAAGTCAGAGTTACTAAACCGTCCCTAGTATCTGTAAAGTTATCACTTATCAGGGTTGGGTGGGTGTTTGAGGTAAGGGGTAAATGATATCTTCACTAGCGAGTGTTTTTACCTGCAAAAACAAGTGTACCGTCTCTGGGTACTTTCGTAGTGCTCGGAGATCAAAGTCGAACAAGGCAAGCCTAAACCAAGGATGGTCGTTCCCACCTTGCTTCGGTCACAGAGAGGATAGAGGTTGGTCTAGGGAGGGAAACAGCGAAGAAACTTGAGATCAGGTTGAAGGTGAGTTTTTGGGTGTTTGAGTTCAAGATTTCCGTCGTGAAGTCGGCTAGAAATCTCCAAGGCTAGAACAAGTTTAGATTCTCAGGTGTTTTTCTCTGAGGTTCTGTGTGTTTTCTCGGTGTTCTAGTTATTCTGAATGTTCTGCCTTGGAAGATAGAGGAAGCCTCTATTTATAGTTTGAACTCACCCTGATCTCTCGACAGAGAAGGTGGACGTCGTGGAGGAATGGAGGAGTGGAGGACATGCGTTGGTTTCCGTAACTGCCTGAGTTGTGTGGAACATGCCCACTCGTGCCATCTTCCCGTAACTGCCCACTATCTCCATCAGTTTCTTTCAACTGCCGTAGACCGCCAGACCAATACCCCTAAAGTTATCCCCCCGTGTGATGTTTTGATGTCTCGAGTGAATGATACGCGGATATTGCGTAGTTGAGTTGAGTAGAGTCGTATGACTAAGTGTTGCGTAGTTGCTTTGAACCAGGCAGCATTGCGCGGCTATGGCCATGATTTTGGCCAAGGGTAGATATAGCGCCATGGCCTTTTGGCCAAGGCAAAACCTCTTGTGGCGCCATGAATATGGCGCCATGGCCTTTTGGCCAAGGCAAACTATCTTGTGGCGCCATGAATATGGCGCCATGGTCCATGGCCGTGTTTTGGACGTGCTATATATCTTGTGGCGCCATGAATATGGCGCCATGGCCTTTTGGCCAAGGAA
>JAJJMA010062190.1:0-10894 GCA_023529015.1 Papaver nudicaule
GAGCAATATTAATTTTCCTGGTCGTTGTTCCAAGGTGAAGTTAGTCCCTCAAGGACATACTTTTACTTTAGATTTTTATATCCTTCATGTTTGTGGTTATGAAGTTGTTCTTGGTGCGGAGTGGCTTCAAAGTCTAGGTGTTATTCAGTGGGATTTTCAACAATTAACAATGTATTTTGACGTGGTACAAAACCAATTACTTTACAAGGAACCACTATTACATTTGCTACTGTACGTGATGAAGGTGAGTTCCAACATCTTTTCGTACAACAAGGATAGGGATTATATATTTCTATATTGGATTCTTGCGTTGTAGTAGAGCCTCAGGTATCGGCATCAGTTACATCACTGCTAGAACAATATTCAGACTTGTTTGAAGCTCCAACTGAGTTGCCACCTCGTCGCGATCATAACCATAGAATTCCATTATTACCAGGCAGTGCTCCAACGAATGTACGCGCTTACCGGTATCCTCATTTAAAAAAAAATGAAATAGAGAAATTAATTCAAGAAATGCGTCTTACTGGAATCATACGGCCAAAGAAAAGTACTTTATCTTCACCGGTCATTTTGGTTAAAAAGAAGGATGGCTCATGGCGGATGTGTGTTGATTATCGTGCACTTAACAACATCACAGTAAAAGATCGCTACTCCATTCCTGAATTGTAGGATGAACTAAATGGTGCTACTGTATTCTCCAAGTTAGATCTTAGATCCGGGTATCACCAAATCAGATTCATCAATGAGGACATACCAAAAACAACATTTCGTACACATGAGGGTCACTACGAGTTCCTTGTAATGCCATTTGGTCTTTCGAATGCACCAGCGACATTTCAAAGTCTGATGAATGAAGTTTGTATTGGTATTCTTCGACGATATACTTGTGTACAACCATACCATAGAAGATCTATATTTGAAAAGCTCCGCCAACATCAGTTGTTTGTTAAACGATCAAAGTGTTATTTTGCTCAACCTGATATCGAGTACCTTGGTCATATTATAACAGCAAATGGTGTACAAACCGATCCCTCCAAAATTGGAGCTATGCTATAGTGGCCTAGACCGACATCTTTAAAGGCACTTGGAAGATTCTTGGGTCTCACTGGATATTACCGCAAGTTTGTTTGCAACTATGGTAAGATTGCTGCTCCATTGACTCAGCTCCTCCGAAAGGATTCTTTTGGCTGGAATTCTCACTGTGAACTGGCTTTTAATAACTTGAAGACGACCTTATCTACTACACCAACCTTGGCATTACCAGATTTTACTCGTGAATTTGTTCTAGAGTGTGACGCTTTTGGCTTAGGATTGGGTGTTGTTTTAACACAAAATGGAAAACCTATTGCTTATCTTAGTAAAGCTCTGGCGCAAAAGCATCTTCATCTCTCTGTTTACAATAAGGAGCTTAGCTATTGTTATGGCTGTTTCAAAGTGGCGTCCCTACTTATTAGGTCGTTGTTTTAGGTATTAACCAATCACCGTACTTTGAAATATTTTCTTGATTAAAGGTTAACAACTATGGAGCAGCAAAAATGGTTAACCAAGCTTTTGGGTTATGATTACGAAATTATCTATCGAAAGGGTAAAGAAAATGTTGCTGCAGATGTTCTTTCTTGTCTTCATGACCAGCCAAAACTTTGTACTATTTCATCTCCTATATTTTCTTCTATGAATAAAATCATTAAAGATAACATGGAAGATGTTATGCTACAACAAGTAGTCCAGCGTCTCTTGGTTAATCCTACAACAGTTCCACATTACACAATTGACAATGACATTTTACGGTATAAGGGAAGAATTATATTGTCTCTCAATTCTCCTTGGTGCAACAGAATTTTACATGAATTCCATGACTCGCCAGTGGGTGGACATTCAGGAATGTTACCAACTTACAGGCGTGCTTCTACAAGTTTTTATTGCCAAGGTATGAAGCAAGCAGTAAAGAATTACGTTGCTAAATGTGAAGTGTGCCAACGTATGGAGCATGAAACTATATCTCTATCTGATCTTCTACGACCCTTGCCGATTCCATCTGAAGTATGGTGTGATATCTCGATGGATTTTATCGTCGGTCTTCCTACTTCGAATCGGAAAACGATCATTATGGTTGTCGTTGACAGGTTCAGTAAGTATGCTCATAGCTCTCCATTATCACACCCTTATACTGCAAAGTCTGTAGCAGAAATTTTTGTTAGAGATGTGGCGAAGTTACACGGAATGCCGAGGTCAATTGTAAGTGATCGTGATCCTATCTTTATAAGTCAGCTTTGGGAAGCTTATTTTGATTTGAAGGGCATTACATTGTGTCGTAGTACTGCTTATCACCCTCAGTCTGATGGGAAAAAGGAAGTTGTAAATCGATCAATAGATAAATACCTTCGTTGTTTTATTGGTGATTATCCAACTCAATGGACTGCCTGGCTACCTTGGGCTGAATTTTGGTACAATACAACATATCACACTTCACTGCGTATGTCTAGTTTCCAAGTTTTTTATGGTCGACTTCCGCCGCGTATTGATTCTTATATTCCTGGTGCAACTAATGTTCATGCTGTTGATTCTGCACTTCAAGAACGAGATCAGTTACTTAAACATTTACGTGACAATTTAGTGCTTGCCCAAAACCGAATAAAGGTTCAAGCTGATCGCAATCGAACTGAACGTGAGTTTTCTGTTGGAGACTATGTTTATTTGAAGCTGCAACCATATCGACAATCTACAATTGGACATTCTCCAATTAGAGACTATGTTTATTTGAAGTAGTAAAGAGAATAGGTGCAGTTGCCTACAAGCTTGCATTGCCTCCTGGTTCCCATATTCATGATGTTTTTCATGTTTCACAGCTGAAAGGTAGAATTGGTGATACTCATTCTTCAACAACTCTGCCACCAATCAATGCTCCTACAACTCTTTGGAAACCTGCAAAAATCCTACAACGTGGATTATTTAAGCAAAAATAACGAAGCTGTAGTTAAACTTCTAATTCAATGGGAAGGGAAGACTGTTGAAGATGCAACTTGGGAGTTGTACGATGATTTCATGACTCGATTTTCTGAATTTGCGTCTTGAGGTCAGGTCGCATCTGGAGGGGACTGGAATGTTACAACCCTACAGGTTGTACGTGTGAATAATATATGTTATGTTAAGTACTACGTCTATGTATTGAGTGCAAGTATGTAATTTTCCATAGGATTAGCTTGGGTAGTTATAATAACTTGTAATCATGAACCTATATATATATATATTATGGTTTCCTTGTTGTAATAAAATAATGAAGAAATATGATGTTATTTGATTAGATTTATGTAGAATGTTGACAGTAGTTTAGTTTGGTTACCCAAAATCCTAATAAATTGAGATGATAAGAAAAGGACCTAAATAAAACCATTCGTATTCTTCGTACGTAGAGCAAGGAAGACTAGTTACAGTGCACATTAAGCTCAATTTGATTTATGTTTACATGATCAATAAATTTCAATTTGATTTAGTACAGTACACAATAACTTCAATTTAATTTATGTTTCTGCGATCTATAGATTTTAATTGAAGCTAAAGATCAAAATTATAAGAATTAGAAGCACATATCCAAGATTCAAAGGGAGAAAGAGTGAGGAGGGGAAGATAAGGAAAGAGCCGCAGTGGGAAATGAAGAAACCCTACGAAAAAAAGTTTTATATACACCAAGGTCAGTTATTACCTTTCAATCTAACGGTTTATATTATCGAATCGGTTTGATCGGTCGGCTGTAGACGTCAACCGCTACCAATATCGGTTTAGAATTCTCAAAACTGTTCTCTATCGTTGGATTGACGGATCGGTTACGGTTCCGGTTATTTTGGCTCGGTTTCGGTCGGGTTAGCAGTGCAGGGCGGTTTTTGTGCAACCCTAAACAAATTTACCAGCTTACCTGTTCAATTTGTCTACTAGGCAGTCCCAATGTCCCATATTTTAGCAAATCTAGCAAATTTGAACATTTGCCAGGTGCATAGGAAAAAGGTCTACGACTATGTAACACATATTTTCCGCTTATAACTTGTTTGGATAACAGTTCAGAAGTTACTTTTCAACTTCTGAAAGCAAAAAAGTCAGAAGTTAGTTTGGCAACACAATTTCAGAATGACTTCTAGAAGCAGAAAGTTAACTTTTTTTTAGTTTGGCAACACAATTTCAAAATGACTTTTAGAAGCAGAAAAGTTAACTTTTTTTTGAAGCAAAACCTTTTTGCTTCTAACTTCTGAAATCGACTTCTGCTTCTGGGAAGTGCTTCTGTATCCAAACAAGCTACGAGTCTTACTTAAGCCACACCAGTCAAAAGATCGTTTCTATGTGTGAAATTGTCAACAGTTTGATTCTGGGAACCCGATAACGGTAGAAAGTTGATCTTGTCCTAAACGTGTGCCCTAGAACACGTGTAAACCACGACAGAGACAATCCAACCCCGATAAATAAAAATCCAGTGAAATTGGAGGAAGAGGATTTATCGGGTAGACGTGACAGCTCCCTCCCTCCCTCCCTCCGTATCACATCCGCATTTCAGCCCCAAAGAAGACTTCCTCTGATTCTCTGTAATCGGATTATCTTCTTACATTATCCATTTTTAGGGGTTTTCCTTTTATCTCTTTTTCTTACAAACAGCGAAATCGTTGGTCGGTTATTCTCTAACCGGAAAACTCTTCTTTCCGATTGGATTCCCGACCAACGTTTCGTTTTCTCAATATCTTCTACATCATTCGATTATTTTGAAATTTGATTGGTTCAATAAAGGATGAGTAGCAATGATCTAGCAGCTGGAGGAGGAGGTGGTGGAACTCCTTTATCTTCTAGAAGGAGTTTGAGTATGAACACAAAGAAAAGCTTGGAACATGGAGTTTCTGATGCGTCTCATCGAAGATCTATTTCTTCTCGTGCCTCGTAAGTTTTGAACAATTCTCTTATAATTATGTATATGTTATTATCCAATTAGGTTATGTGAACAAGCAATCGTGGTTTGAAAAATGGAAAATTTATTTGTGATAATTAGTTCAGGATTTTGTTTGATTGCTAGATAGAAAATCGAATTAGTAATTGGTTTTTAGGTCAACTCACCTGCTATGCCTATACGAATGAACCGTCCGATGAAATGACTAGACGACTAAAATGAATTGAAGTACGAGATGAGGTTGGGATTTTATGATTGTGAATAAAATTTGTATGAGCAGGTCAACATCGAAAGCTTGGGTTTCATAACCTCGTGGGTATGAGCAGGCATTAGATGTTACACTAGTCAGGTCTCTTATGATTATTTGTGAAGCGTCGTGTTTAGGATTGGGGAGAGTTCATAAGGTTTTATGGTTTATTTGGGAGGCAGGGTAGTGACTGCTGAGCGTACAGTAAAGAGGTTGAGGCTGTCAAAGGCGCTGACAATACCTGAAAGCACAACTATACACGAAGCATGTAGACGTATGGCTGCTAGGAGGGTTGACGCATTGTTGTTAACAGACTCTAATGCGTTGCTTTGTGGAATTCTGACGGATAAGGTTTGGTTTTGATTATTATTCTGATAACTGTATACTACTAGGTCATTAGTCTGTTTCGTTACGCTCTTTTACGAAACTTTTTCAATTTTATTTGATTGCAATCTTTTGTTATCTGTGGTAAAGGACATAGCCACAAGAGTTGTTGCGCGCGAGCTAAATCTTGAGGAGACACCCGTCTCCAAAGTTATGACGAGGAACCCTGTTTTCGTTCTTTCAGACACTCTAGCTGTAGAGGCCTTACAGAAGATGGTTCAAGGTTGGTTGGGTTGCAAGTTATTATCTTTCATGGACTGCCCATCGGTTCTTTCCTCATATTCACGAACCAAGAACTATCTATGCAGGAAAATTCAGACATTTGCCTGTTGTTGAGAAGGGAGAGGTCATTGCATTACTTGATATAGCAAAATGTTTATATGATGCTATTGCACGTCTTGAAAGGGCAGCTGAGAAGGGAAAAGCTATTGCTGCGGCTGTTGAAGGAGTGGAAAAACATTGGGGTGCTTCAATATCTGGTTTGTGGAGACTGATGTAGATATTTCTGGAATTTTATTGTACTACAGCTTCTTTCGGTTTTCCATCATGAACTCTTAAAATAAGCATTTTTCTCAGTTTGTTCAAATTGGGTGTACAGGTCCTAATACATTTATCGAAACTCTTAGAGAAAGAATGTTTAAGCCATCTCTCTCAACTATAATTCCCGAAAATTCAAAGTAGGTAATATCCTCTTATTTCATTTTTTTGGATGGTTTTCCTTTATAATGACGCAGAATATGCTTATTTCACCACGATTGACTAGGCTTAGTGATTGCAGGATTGTGACAGTTAATCCGACTGATACGGTCTTGACTGCTGCAAAGAAAATGCTCGAACTTAAATTAAGCTCTGCAGTCGTAACAGTGGATGACAAACCACGGGGAATACTCACGTGAGTATTTTCTCACTTGCGAATTTATTTGCCCGTTCTGCAACTTTCATGGAAAACAATTGTGCAAATAACTTTTAGTTGTTCTAAAGTGACCTAATTCGCTGAAGTAATTCTCTGCATACAATTCTGTATTAGGTCTAAGGATATCTTGATGCGAGTTATTGCACAGAATCTATCTCCCGATACAACTCTTGTTGAAAAGGTATGGTACTTACGTTTATTTTATTTCAGCACGTCTCCAGATTGTAACACATGTGTATACGAGTTTTTATTGCAGCAGTTTTTAAAATATTCTCTTCTTGGTCATCTTTGAATTTTGTGATCTTGGATCTGTTCATGCCACATAGACTGTACGGTGTTAATTTGAATTACAAAATATTCAGGTTATGACCCCGAATCCAGAATGTGCAACAGTTGACACCCCAATTGTTGATGCACTCCATACCATGCATGATGGAAAGTTCTTGCATCTCCCTGTTGTTGATAGAGGTAAGCTTGAGAGAGAGAGAGAGAGAGAGGGAGAGAGAGGCAGAACGATAAGTAAAGCATGTTTTCCTTACTGGTAAGATTTTCTAACAAATTTTAATTTTTGTTCACAGATGGAAAAGTCGTTTCTGTTATTGATGTAATTCATATCACCCATGCCGCAGTAGCCACAGTATGTTATCTGAACTATTTCTTTCACGAATTTGCCTTATTACAAGTCCAATCTTATACCATCTACCAATGGTGTAGAAAAATAAAAACTGTAAAGGCGTGAATGTATTCTTCTGGTATTATTGATGTACCAGTTACTACTTAGACTTTATATCCACAATTTGGAATTCTTACATTTTTCTTTAAGCTTGTGTAAGCTGATTGAGTAATGTTTTGTTGTTAAGGAAAAAAAAAAACAACTTTCAATTAAGATCGTAGGCATAACTAGTCCATGAATATGGTAGTAAAGGACACTGTTTCGATAATCCATGTCCGAGAATAATATAAGCATCCTTTCTTGTATATCTTATTTCGTTGTACGTATATCATTTTTATGGAAAATGGTACTATCCGTCTAAGGAGAAAAGGGAAGTGACATGCCACCAATGGTTACTGTCTAGGTGGGAAGTAGTGGAGCTGGAAACGAGGCGGCAAGCAGCATGATGCAGAAATTTTGGGATTCAGCCATGATGTTGGGGCCTTTTGATGATGACGAAGATTCCCGAAGGTTATACACATGATATTATAGTGATGTTTTTCGGATACCTCAACACCATTTTGTTAACATGTTCATAGATGTATTCTCTGTTTCAGTGAAGGATCCTTGAAACTGCATTCCGAGGGCACAGAACATGGGGGATCATCTTCTGTTTTCCCATCTCCGAGCATGCCGAATATGTTTGGCTTCAAGATCCAAGATAAAAAGGGCAGGATGCACAGATTCAACTGTGGTATGCAACATCTCACAAAGACAACTTGTACCTGTCTAAAGATTATTTGTGACTCAATAAAGGAGTATTCTTCTCACGCTATAATGTTGTGGAGTTAATTTTTGTGCTGTTCTCCTTTTTCAGATACCAGTAGTTTGACCGAGCTTATAACTTCCATTCTTCAAAGGCTGGGGGATGAAATTGACCCAACCCGTCTGCCGCAAATTCTGGTAATCCCTTATATAAGTTCAAATTTGTTCATAAATTTATGCGTCATTGGTTACCCTCTGTTAATTTGCACCATTTGGGTATGTCATAGTATGAGGATGAAGACCATGACAAAGTCATGCTAGCATCAGACAGTGACCTTTCTGCAGCTGTTGGCCATGCTAAGCAAGTTGGGTGGAAGGTATGAACAAAACATTCTGAAATTCCAGTGAATTGTTAATTTAGTAGAACTTTGAATGGGATGGGGGGAATTATCATCCATCTATGAGGGAGGTTATTTGGTTGCACATTATTGAAAAGTGAACAAATGCTGACTGCCACAACCTTGCACAGGGTCTAAAGCTGCACTTAGATTATTCAGGAGTGGGTGGCCGAAGGAGGGGAGGGGGAGGTGGAAGTTTTGAGCATGCACACAAGGATGCATGGGCAAATGCTTACAGCACAGTGGCTGCTGGGGCTGCCCTAGTAGCTGGACTTGGTGTATTGGCCTACTTGAAGAGAGTAGGTTCTTGATTGATTTATTGTCTACTTATTTGACAATAGATGAACTGGAGCAAACGAAGTTTTGGAAGACCCGCTGTAAATCCCAAATGAATTACAACCCCTTTTATATTTTTTCCCTATCATAACTGCCGTACAGAAAAAAAGAGGAGCATCCCCTAAAAGTAAAGAAAACAGGCAGTCAAGTTTCTTACAATTGGGGGTCGAAGAGTCTGAGTTGTGAGAAGTCTGATCATATATATATTTTTTTTGCCCATCTTGTAAAATGTTGAGGTCTGTTTCCCTTTCATTAGTAATGCTGGCCCTCGAATGAAGTAGAGGCCCTGACATCTCTTGGATTTAGATCATATTTGAACCACTTGATGTTAAAGACAAATTGTTATTGCAAGTTTTTCTTGTCAACTTCACAAGATGACGATGTTGATGTAATGCTATCTGTTTACCACAAATTAGTGTCATCTTGTATAGGCTTATGGGAGCCAGTTTTGAATGGTGGGGTTAAGGGGCTGGTCAGATATTTCCTTGTGAAAGCAAAACAAGAAAAGTGATTCAGGGGCTTCGAAAAAAACTGAAGCCTCTGGATCACAGTTTCCCCGAAGTAATTTGGCTCTCCCCCTATGTATTTTTTTTAATACCAAAACTACCCTTTTATGTTTTGTTAATCGGTGATTAACCAAATTGATAATCAGTGATTAACCAAAAGTATGATTAACAAACTTAAAAAAAAACTTAATCAAAAACTGAAAATCAGTGAGAAGAAGAAGAAGAGAGAAAAAAAAAACCTAACTTTTTTTTCTAAAAAACCAAAACTTGATTCACTCAACCAAAATGAGTGAATCAAGCGTCGAAATGGAGCTAGAAGTATCTCCTTCCATTGAGGCTAACTTCATTGAAAAACCAAGTCACATTCACTCCATGAAAATCAAAATTCGTGAACCAGAATTACTTACGGCTGACATCTGAAGAACAGCTAGCCGTAAGTTAGCCTGCCATTAAAGCTTCAGATGCAAGACGTAAGTCCATCTTAGTGGCCGTAACTTACTTACGGCTAATACCGATACTTTGATTAGCAGCCGTAAGTTCCTTTATATCAAAATTTTTGTGTCGCAAGGTTAGTGGCCGTAAGTACAAATTAGTAGCCGTAAGTTTATTTACGGCTGAATGTTTATTTGGCTTAGTAGCCGTAACTTGATGTACGTCTGGGAAAGTGTAGCCGTAACTTGACTTACGGCTGGTACCAGGGTATTTTCAGTAGCCGTAAGTACTCCTGTAACTATAAAACAATGCTAATTTTTAACATACATAGATGCCTTACACCTATCAAACCCAAGTCATAACATAAGTAAACACCCAAGTTTCCCAATATATCAAAACCACACATTCATCCATAAAAAAAAGCATACCTAATATCCAAAACAAGCTAAAATAAATTCCAAATTCATAACATAAGTTTTTCACTCATAATGGGCATAAGTTTTTCACTTATGAGCATGTTTTTTGCCTTTTCCAGCAACACCTTTTGCTCCAGCTCTACCCCCACGAGTGCGAGGACCATCACCACGACTACCTCTTGGTTCACCAATGTGAGGACCACCACCTCGAGTTCGACGTTGTTCAATAACCTCCTCTTCATCAATATATTCTTCTTCATCCGATACTGGAGGAGGCTGCCGAGAAGATGAGGATTCACGCGGCCTCTTGGTACCTCTCTCGAAGCATTCAAAAAGCGCATCTCCTTGGGGTCCAAGGTCATGAATTCCTTGGATTTGGTTCTTGAGAACTTCCTGTTTACTTACACTCAAAGATTTGCCACTGGAGATGTGGGCGCACATGCTCGTTACCAACATTTGCACTCATTTTTGCTGCAAATAACATAAGTAGGATTAGTTTAAGACCAATGAATCATAACTATGATGAATTTATAGTGTGCTTACCCCAATTTTGGCCATTTTAGCCAACAACTCCAACGATTTCTTCCCCTTCCCTTCAACGGCCTTCTTGAGTTTGGCTTTCTCTTGTTCGATGATGCGGATTGCTTCCGGATCGTGGTTGATCACATAAGGATGACCCCACTTGTAGAACCATGGCAAATAATCTTCTTCAGCATCTTTTGTGCCCAATGCAGGAATCAGCTCACCCATTTGGATGTGGTATTGTGGTTGATGACGATTGTTCCATACGTCTGTTGATGGAGTTGGAGAATAGACCGTCTTGATGTAGCTGTTATCAATTTTAGTACCATCCTCTATTGGTTGCAATTTGAAGTTTTCATGACGAACAACAGTCTGAACAAAACCAATTTGACGGAGACATCG
>JAJJMA010062192.1:1961-13331 GCA_023529015.1 Papaver nudicaule
TCGAGGCACCGAAACCATAGGTATTGGTCATATTCTGGTTAGAAACGTCTTATGAAGAGTCGAATTCTTCATCGAAGCACCGAAACCATAGATATCTTGCTTAGTAACATCTTTTGGCTAGGCGGATTCTTCGTCGAAGCACCAAATGTATTCGTATTGGTCATATCTTATGTGAAAACTACTTGTGATAAGTGGGATTCTTAGTTGAAATACCAAACCTAGTGATGTATTGCTTCATAAGGTCTTATGATGAGTCGAATTCTTTGTCTAAGCACCAAATGTATAGGTATTGATCATATTTTGGTTAAAAACTACTTGGGACAAGTTGGATTCTTCGATCGAAACACTAAACCGAATGTTCTTATTCATATTTTTGCATAAAAACGTCTTGTTATAAGTCGAATTCTTCTACTGGAGCACCAAATCTTTAGGTATCGTTCACACCAAACCAATTAATGTTTGCTAGATTATCACTAAATTGATCCCCTAAGTCGGATTCTTCATCGCATCGCAGGTTGATTAGAAAAAAAAACGAAAACACGAGCTTGAGAAAGCACACAATACGTATGACTATCCAAGCGATTCTCCACCGCTGATAAAGAGTTTAAGAGTGAATACCAGCCGTTCATCCATCCCCCAATCCGTATGACCATTCAACTCATTCTCCACCGTTGATAATCCAGTCAACCCCCCAATCTCTCACCGTCCAACAGGATTTCAACTCTTATCCAAACACCACAAAAATTTCAACTCTATCCAGTCAAAAAACAAATCTCACAAACACCACAAAAATTTTCCCCCTTTCTCTGAAAACAAAAAACCCTACCTACCCAAAATTTCTCCCGCTCCGATTCCCTCCCAAAATTCAGAGAAGATGACAAATCTTTTCTCTCTTAAACTACCCAAACTTCAGAGATTTGGCTCCAAATTTCAGAGAAAAATGTCACCTCTAAATTTCGAAATCTACTCAAAATCCCCCCCAAATTAATCTAATCTCTCCTTTAAAACAGAGTTGTAACATCCCAAACTAGCTCTAGGGTTTTTATTTGGATTTTTGCTTTTTGATTTTTCTCGAGTTTGAAAAATCAACTATCAAAAATAACCTATCAAACCCTAAGCTAGAGTTGTTGAGCTTCAGATCTACAAACCCTAATCGAGTTTTTGCTTCAGATCTACAAACCCCCTAAGGTATTATTTCATTCTTTTTGATTTTCAGTTTGTTGTTAGAAATTAGGGTTTTATATTTGCTTTTTGGTTTTCAGAAATTAGGGTTCTACTAATATTTGTTTGTTGTTTGCAGGAATCTCTCAAGCTTTCAAAGGTAATAAACCAGTGATTTTTGTTTCATTTTTTTTGAATCGTTCTAAATTTTGTTTGAAATTAGGGTTTTGATTCCTTTTTTGTTTCATGTTTTCAGGGGAATCTGTCACTCTCAGTCTCAAGGTAATAAACCAGTCTCACTCTGGGGTTTTTGATTTTTATTTGATTTTTGTTTGTTTTTTTGTTTGATTTTTGTATGTTTTTTTGTTTGAATGATTTCTGATACTTTCTTTATTTCATGTTTGCAGGGGAATCTCTTAATCTCAAGGTAATAAACCAGTCTTTTGTGTTTTTGATTTTGTTTGATTTTTGTTTGAATGGTTTTTGATTTTCTGATTGAGTTTGTGTTTGTGTTTGAGTGTTTCAATGGAAGTTTCAATGGAGTGATGAAACTGATTTTTGGTCTTGTTTTGGTGCAGGTTCAATATCCTGGTTCTTCTCCTGGTTCTTCAACTGTTGAACCTATCTTTGTTCCAGATTGGAGAAGTATGCCCGACACTTACTTGGAGGATGTGTGGAATGCTTTGATGGTAATATACTGCTCTCATTCAGTTTTCGCTTCTTTTAGGTAGTTCTGTTTTTGATGATTGATGGAGCTTTAGCCGATGAGTGGCTAGTGTATTCACTTTCCTATGTGCGAGAAGATTGCTTTGCATATACAAGCAATCAACTTACACATAGGAAAGCGAATGTACCGGCTCATTTAGTTATTGCTCCTGAATCAACTTTGTGTTGCATAGTAAATTGGATACAGTAGCTTCTTTTCCTTTTATTGAATGATTAAATGGATTGCTGTATATGGAGTATGTTGTGGCAGCTTGAGTTTGAGTTCACTGTTCCAAGTGAGCCTAATTCAGCTGTTGAAGGCTAAGGTTCTTCAACTGTTGAACCTAATTCAGTTGTTGGTAGAAGTGGATAAGTTGATGGTAATATTCTGCTCTAATTCAGTTTTTGCTTCTCTTTGTTACAGGACAACCAACAGAATTTGATGGTGCAAAGCCAAATAGTTTCTCAGATGGTGTTACAATCCCTTCAACCCATGCTACAAGATTCCTTGGAGCTTTAGCTGAGGCTAGGTTGGTGATTCACTCTCTTACGTGTGAGATGATAGTTATTCAGTGTTATGAAATGACCAACTTACACGTAGGAGAGTGAATGTACCAACAAATGTTGCTATTGCTCCTGAATCTAAACCATGTAGCTTGTAGACTAGCATATGACAGGATTATGACAAGATTATGATTTATAACTTTAATTGCTTGAAATCAGTTTGTGATATGTTCAATAGATAAAGCCAACAGAATTTGATGGTGCAAAGCCAAATAGTTTCTCAGATGAAGCAGCAACAGCGGCAACAGCAACAGCAGCAACAGCAATGAAACTGCTTCAGCTGACAGAATTCCAGTGGTCCCAGGAATTATTGGTTTTGAGGATCCCAATAGTGACTGTCAAATGGTGCACCTCTTCAATCGAAAGAGAAAAACCGTGGCTATATATACTCTTTTGTGCAGCAGGTCTGTTTGCTTATATATACTCTTTTGTGCAGCAGCTTAGGTAGTCTGTTTGCTTAGATATACTCTTTTGTGCAGCAGCTTAGGTAGTCTGCTTGCTCTTTTGTGCAGCAGCTTAGGTAGTCTGCTTGCGTATACAAGTATAAAGTATACTTTTTGTGAATGTAAATGGAATCAAATGAGAAATGTAAATGGTTTTGAACCAGACTTTTTGTGAATGAAAATTGCATATTTTGAAATGAAAATTGCACATTTTGTTATTTGAATTTCCAGGTGACCAGAATCTGGCACCTTCAGGTGACCGGAATATGACACCCTCCGGTTGCCGGACTGACATCCGGTGACAGAACTGACATAAATCCCGGTGACACATGTCATCTTTGTGGGACAACTCGGAGACACGTGCCTTCCAGTTATTGGATAGCTCGGAGACACGTGTCGTACAGCAGTTGGCCAATCGTCTGCCACATGTCATCCATTCATTAGTTCGCAGGTTGCCACGTGTTTATCATTTATTGGCCAGATTTTTGACACGTGTAGACCATTTATTGGATAGCTTCCTGACACGTGTCGTCTATTGGTTGGCCAGCTCTCTGACACGTGTCATCCTTTTATTGGTTTTTAGACAGACACGTGTCGTCAATTTATTTGTCAGCTTTCTGACACGTGTCGTCCATTTATTGGCTTGCTGATCGACACATGTCGTCCATTTGTTGGATATCTCTCTGACACGTGTCGTTAATTGGTTGGTTCAGCTCTTTGACACCTGTCGTGCATTGTTGGCAGGCGGTGCCACGTATGTCGCCAGCTCGGTGCCACATGTCGTTTCAGGGTAATTTAAAAGAAGTGTTGCTGAATTAAAGCAGCACTTATTTGTGTTGTTTTAATTAATTAAAACAACACAAATAGAGTGCTGCAAACACCCCCAGCACATTTGCAACATAGGATTCTTAACACTGTATTTGTGTTGCAATAAATCAGCCTGAATTTTTAGCAGCACTTATAGTATGTTGGAAACCCCCCCAAATGGTGTAGTGAAGCAGACCAACTAAACATAATTATTAACAAAGAAAAAAAAATCCCGTAAAAAGGAGAAAAACCGAAACCACAAAATCAAACCATGCCATCGCTTGTGATTGACTATGGGATTTAGGATGGACTGAAAAAAATTATTGTTGAAACTTTATGATATAAATTAGGCTTTACATTATCAAACATAAGACCGGTCATCATACCAAATTGTTGCTATTTATTAAAAATTATCTAATCTTTGTCCGGATCAAAAGAAACTTTAATCAGCTCATCAAATTTGTAATAACTAATACCGTTGAATATGTGGTGATTTACTACACTCCAAGACCAACATTGCTAATGGGGGGCTAAATTCCAGGGGGGACAACTGTTCCGAATAAGACAAAAAAAAATAGGCATGGATTTATGGGGGGACGGGATCGGTCCTCCCATTAGCAATGTTGTCCAAGACCTACATCAACCTAATAAATTTTTTAATAAGTAACGATTAACATAAATATTGCAACAAAGGGTCCCAAACTTGTCTTTTTGCATTGACAATAAAAATGATTCGTGTTCTTTAAAGAAAGAAACATATATACGGCAGAGGCTGCAACTTTGGTTTTCTTCAACATCTCATGCTTCTCAGGTAGTAATCTACCAAGTATCATACAAAGGAGAATAAAATTTTAAAATTGTAACTTAGCTCATGAAACTCAATTATGTAATCACCGGATATTAGCTGCTCCTTTGAGCCTTATGACCGTTAAATAATCTATCTATCTATATATATACCACTTTCCCCTGGCAACCTCATTGAGTTAGAATAAACTAAATCCTTCAAATTTATAAGGCATGATGAAGACATGTATTTATCATGCGTTCAACAAAACAAAATTGAGGATAGAAAAACCTGGCTAAATTTGGCCCCATACGGGAGTATTTGGCCCCATGAAAAAATAATTCCGGCGGTTGTTATATAGCAAAATCGGAAAACCCCTTATAATTAAAGACTGTTTTACCCTTCCTTGTTTTACCTAAAATCGTTATATTTTCATTTCATCTTCTCTATTTCTTCTCCTTCTCTTCTTCTCTCTTTCTTCATCTTCTCTATTTCTCTATCTAGTTCACCATCACCAACAACTGCTACTACCACCACCACCGCCGGAACCACCACCTGCCGCCACCACCACCACCACCAAAATACTGTCGCCGCCACAACAACTGCCTAGATCCGCCACCACCAGCAACTCCCACTGCAACCAACCAACCGCTGCCGTCGCCACCAACATGATTTGTGTTTCAGGAGAATCAAGATGGGGAAGGATACGATGACGTATGTGAAGATGTTCATGGCTGTGAAACTGGGTCCTTAATCCTGTCTACTTGAATCGGTTTTTGTTTGATATATGGATGAATGTGAAATTGGGTCCTTAATCTTTATAATTGTTGTTGTTTATCATCCGAAATCATGTAATTTCAAATCCAAAATTTGAAATTCCAAAGAGACGATATTCTAAATGATATAGGAAAGTGTTGCTGCTGCCAGGTTCACCATAGTCTCACCAAGGTTCGATGGGGCTTAACAATGGCTGCCGAGAGATTTTCGAAGATACTTGGAGTTGTATCAATTCTTTCGTTCAGATCCGCAATTTGTAGATAACCACTTTGTCTTTTTTTTTCGGCTTCATAAACTGCCGCTACCAATGTTAGTGTTCAAGAATCATAGTATTTCTTATATAGATCATGATTGTAATACATTTTAAAGATAGGGTTTTCGTCATTAGATTGTGTTTGTGAAGGCAGATTATTTGTATGTTTGCAGGTAATAAGACTAATTCTTCAACTTGCTCTCGGCACGAAGAAGCACATCAAAGTTGCCGGAAATGAGACTGATGAACCTATGGTCCGAGTAGGTGATGAAGAAACTGAGGTCGTAAAAGATTCTGGTTTAGCTGGGTTTAAAGAGTAAAAGGAGAAAGAAAGAGGTTAATGAGAAGAAATTTCATATTAAACAGGGGAAGGAAATAAGAGGTTTGGGTCCCTCTACTCATTCATTGGGTTTAGAAAGGAAGAGGACGAAACTGAAGAAGATGCTTTCTGGAATCCAGGATATTACCATAATCGGTCCTTGTATTGGCGTATATGTGCCGATTCTGGGCGGACCCAAACTTAATCGGTGTTTATGTCAATAAACACTTATCGATTTTATACATAATCGGTACACATATTAATCTATAAACACCGATTTCAAATGAAAAAAAAGTTAGTTTTTCTGTTTTAAAAAACGACCATAATCGGTACACATATTAATCTATAAACACCGATTATATTTGTTCGTTTTTACAAAAATATAATCGTTTCTTTTGACATATAATATAGGCCGATTATAATTCTTCATTTTTTACAAAAAAATAGTCGTTGCTATTGTCCTATAATATAGGCCGATTTATGAGAATCGGTTGTTGTGGTGCAACTTAAGTACCGATTCTGGGTTGTTCATTTTAGAATTTTTTCAACTGGAATCGACCGTTGTGTCGCGAAATATAAACCGATTCTGGTTTTACTTCATAATCGGTATATATATTGACCTATATCCGCCGATTATTGTTCTTGTTTTTTTAAAATGAAGAACAATCGTTTGATATGGTGGCCAATATACGCCGATTCTGGAAAAAAAATTTACTTAATGAAATTTATGGTGGGAGGAGTGGAGGCGGCGGTGGTGGTGATGGGGTAATAATTTTTATTTTATTTTTGGGTTAATGGTGGTGGTGGTGGTGGTGGTGGTGGCGGAGGCGGTGGTGGTAATGGTGATGGAGGTGGCGGTAATGGTGGTGGTTATTATGGATATAAAATGAAATTAGGTTATATTAGTAGTGAAGGGTAATTTAGTATATTTCTCAATTTTTAGACATCCCATAACAAGTATCCCTAGATGGGTTTAAAATTTCATGGGGCCAAATACTCCACTGTGAGGCCAAATTAACTGAGGTAGAAAAAGCACCGCTTTCTCACCACTTGCTCATACATAGCGTATTTCACCTTTTATTTCTTATTCATCCAAATAAATTCTTTGTTCAAAGATGCTTTTGCAATATGCACCAAAATGCGTTAATCACACTCCACTCTCGACCAAAATTGATAAACTGACATTAGGTTGGATCACGCAGTTTGTCCAGCGTGAGACAACTCAGTTGGACCCTCCCCACCTTATAGACCTAAAAATGGCGTTCAGTTGCTAATTTTGTGACTTGTGATAAACAATCCCTCCAGGCATATGAATCATTAATAACCAAGTAGACACATATCGGTCCCACCACAACACCGGGGGGGGTGCTTGTTTTGGTTTGTATCACGCCCGGCCAGATCAACCCGCAGTCAGTCTGTTTTCCTACTTCTGGGTCCCAGCGGAATCATTGGATGGGTAGTTAGGAGTTAGGACCGTATAATTGGACAACATAGTTGTGGGTCCCACTATTTGGAAATAGACGTTGACTTAATTGACAGAGGATAACTCAGTGGCATCGAGCTCAGTGGAATCATCACCAACCATGGCTTTTTCTTCGAACCGTGTTTTTCGGCCGACACAAAACTTTGGGGGCAGCGCGGTAGAGGACAAAATAACATGAAAAGACCTAGTTACCCTAAATTCTATAATTACTAATCTACCATTCACCCTAATAAAAACCTAAACCAAAATCTCAACCCTTCATTTTCGTCATTCTTTTTCGTCATTCTTTCTTCTTCTTCCTCCTCTTCTTCTCTGCAACAGCAGCAACAACAATCGCAACAACAACAACAACAACAACAGCAGCACCAGCAACAAAAGTAATTGGGGCAGATTTGAAAACCTTACTCTCACCAACAACAGCAAAGGAATTGGGTTTTGCAGCAAAGAAAATCAGAATTTCTTCTTCTTCTTTCGATTTGATTTCTCTACAAAACCAAATCAAATAACCCTCCTCCCTCCCTCTCTCCTATCTGTTTTTTCTTTTTTCTTTTGCTGCTACTTATGTTCTCAAATCAAAATTGTTTTTTTTTCTTTTATTTGTTTGAGATTTAGTTCAGTTAGAGAAGAATTAAATGCTAATTCGATCTAAGTTTTATTAGATCTGTTAATTGTTGTCGATTTATTTTTGTTGGGATTTTGTCTGTTTTTTTTTTTTACTTAATTTTGATTTTGCTGTACGAAATTGATGGTGTCGGTATACTTAATTGAGTTACAAATTCTTTGTGTATGAATTCAAAAAAAAAAAAAAATCTTTGTGTATGATGCTTGGTTGTTGTTTGACAGAATGCCCGAGAACTAAGTTATTAGCTAATGGAGCTGTGCTGATGGAATTGCCCAATAAATTTTGATGCTTAATATCATATAAGTTTTGTTGATGGAATTGCTAGTAAATGTCAATGTTTTATAGCAACAACAACGATGTGCTGAGTCATTTTAATGGATATTTGGTATGATAAAACTCAGCAGCAAATCACATTCCCTTTGCACGGTATGATTTGGTGGTTGGTATTTAAAGAATTTTGGGGATTTATGTTTGTATTCAGTGAATTGGATTTTGATATGTGATGCAGTAATCTTGTGATTGATGGGATTTATGTTTGCAAACATAGAGAAATTGTATATTGGTATGGCCGATTTGTATATTGAGAAGCAACAGGATGTGGTTTTCATTAATTTGTATATTGGTATGGCTGATTTAGGCATTAGCACTTAGAGAAATATGGATGTATGTTAAACTGAACCCAGAGAGAATTTCGGCCTAGACAAAATTTTAGATCTTAAGCCGAAACCATTTCGGCTTGGAGAAATTCAACTTTGTCTAGGCCGAAATTCGAACCCAGAGAGAATTTCGGCCTAGACTAAATTTTAGATCTTAAGCCGAAACAATTTCGGCTTGGAGAAATTCAAATTTGTCTAGGCCGAAACTAGCAACATAGCTGCCATTTTCAAATAGTATTTTCGGCCCAGAGAAACTTATTATCGTGTAGGCCGAAAATAACATTATGATAACCCAGAGAGAGTTTCGGCCTAGACAGAATTTTAGATCTTAAGCCGAAACAATTTCAGCTTGGAGAAATTCAAATTTATCTAGGCCGAAACTAGCAACATAGCTGCTATTTTCAAATAGCATTTTCGGCCCAGAGAAACATATTATCGTGTAGGCCGAAAATGCTTCTGTGTAGCTCAAAAATTTTCCCCTTCTTTTCCCCCAAAACCCAAGAAATTTCTCACCCAAAAACAAAAAAATCTATAAGCCGAAATAATTAACACTAATCATTATCATTAACATTAATCATAAAAATTAGTGTTAATTAGTCCAAGGGTAGATTAGCCTTTTTGAAAAAAATTATGACCAAAATGTCCCCGTTTTGTCGGCTAGCGCGCGGCCCCTAAATTTTTGGGTCGGCCGAAAAACACGGTTCTTTTCTTCTTCTTCATTATATCATTCTAATCGACCTCAAATAACAAAAGGTGATCATCATCAGCTAAACCCTGTTAGTTTCCAATTAGCATTTTTTAGTTTTTGTTTCATTTTTCACATATTTATTATAGTAAAACTTTTTAATTTTCTTATCTACATAGTTCAAGATTGCTCTATGTCAAATCACCGTTTCATCAGAAAAGAAAAGGAACATTGATCGAGCTCGTTTAATGATCAAAGATGAAGCTAAAATGGGTTCAAAGCTTGTTGTTTTGCCAGTAAGTGTTTATAGATTTCACACAGAGGTGTTGGTTTTAACTTTTAAGTACTCTATTTTGCATATGACGTGTTTGTGTTGGTATATACAATGTACCATTGTTTGTTGCAATACTTATGTAGATACTAAAATGGGTATTTTTTTTTTTTTTTGACGATTTGGTTATGTAGGAAATTTGGAATTGATACAATGACTAAATTCTTGAACCATTGTTTGTTCAGATTGATTAGACAATGCGTCAAAGATGGAAATGTTTGATCAACTTCTTGGATTACAGAGGTTCAGAGAGAGAAATGAGAGAGCAGAAACAGGGGTAAGAAGGAAAAAAGTGGCACCTTTTTTTTTTTTTTTTTTTTTTTTTTTATCCTCCACAGAACTCACTGAAAGTTACTAAAGGCAGAGACTCTGTCAGATCCGACCCGACCCGACCGGCATAACAAAACCCATTTCCCTTCGTTCCACTTCCACAATAGCATTAAACCCGATCTGCTATCTTCTTCTTCTTCATTTTCAGATAGCAATACCAATCTCACCTGCTTTTATCCTCATTTTCAGCATGTGAGCCCACAAACCCCCTCTTGGAATCATCCCTGGCTTGAAACCCATATTAACTATTTGATTTTCTGTTAAGGTAATTCATATTTAATCCTGCCATTACCTTACTGAAAAATGAATTTCCCACTTCTCCAAGTATCAACGGCTCCAACTTTGGTTTCCACCAACATTTTAGACTATAATAGGAAATTAATTTCAATATTTTGCAAAGAAGAATAGAAAGATTTAACAAAAAGTTAGATCATGAAACTCAACAAAAACATAACCATTAATAGTTCGATCTTTGAGCTCTATCTGTAATCACAAATAATAGGAAGATCGTACAAAAGCAGTTCACAAAAATCACCGCCTCCTAACAACTTCATTAAGTTGAAATGAACAAAAATCCAACTCATGTACAAGGCATGACGAGGGACAAACTAATTTATAATCGACATGATTCAATCTACTTGCAATTTCCGGGCCTTAAACTATGTTCCCCTACTTTATGAACCGCGTTTTCCGGCCTCAGCCGATCTTTGGGGGCCTCGCGGTAGAGGACAAAACGGGGGCAGTTTGGGAATAATTTTTTTCAAAAATGCTAATCTGCCCTTTGACTAATTAACACTAATTTTTTTCATTAGTGTTAATGATAATGATTAGTGTTAATAATTTCAGCTTATAGATTTTTTTGTTTTTGGGTGAGAAATTTTTTTGGGTTTTGGGGGGAGAAGAGGGGGGAAATTTTTGAGCTACACAGAAGCATTTTCGGCCTACACAATAAATATGTTTCTCTGGGCCGAAATTGTTTCGGCTTAAGATCTAGAATTCTGTCTAGGCCGAAATTCTCTCTGGGTTATTATAACGTTATTTTCGGCCTACACGTTAATATGTTTCTCTGGGCCGAAAATACTATTTGAAAATGGCAGCTATGTTGCTAGTTTCGGCCTAGACAAATTTGAATTTCTCCAAGCCGAAATTGTTTCGGCTTAAGATCTAGAATTCTGTCTAGGCCGAAATTCCATCTGGGTTATTATAACGTTATTTTCGGCCTACACGTTAATATGTTTCTCTGGGCCGAAAATACTATTTGAAAATGGCAGCTATGTTGCTAGTTTCGGCCTAGACAAATTTGAATTTTTCCAAGCCAAAATTGTTTCGGCTTAAGATCTAAAATTCTGTCTAGGCCGAAACTAGTTATACACATTCTATGTTTAAGATCTAAAATTTGTGTTTCGGGTTGTAATCCAGCAGCAGGACCAATCCGTAGATCGTTGAAATA
>JAJJMA010062194.1:0-17018 GCA_023529015.1 Papaver nudicaule
CAATCTTACATATGGATTCAAAAAGTAAAATCTTTTAGCCCTAACCATAATGTACTTGATCTTCTTGTAATATTTAGCGTCTTCAGATAAGAGTGTTCCTGCAAGTGAAGATTCAAGGTAGAGATAACAAACTTCAAAGTCACCACACATCTTGGTTTCTAGAAGGACATAGTACAACAAGAGTTTGTTATGCAATTGAGTAGTATATAAAACTTGTAAGCATATTGCATCGATGCTTCAAGATACTACACAATTTGATATGTTCTCCCCCTTACTCAATACACTAACTTTTGCTTTGACATGACAAGCATATCGATTTTACTCCCCCTATGACAATGCCGTAGACAATTGTCGTAGTAGATACAAAGATTTTACTCCCCCTTACTACAAGATTTATCCCCCTTTTTGTCATAAAATAGACAAAGAAAAAGAAATATAGGAATCCTCATAAAATCACAATAATCAATGTAGACAAAGGTAAACATACCTGAAACGAGAGATAAAAGGATGCAATTCTCTCGTAGATTCCACAGCCGCACACCCCAAAAAGATATTACCATGAAGCACAAGTTCAAAACAACTCTCCCCCATTATGTGTCATTCCATAAGGAACAACGCGACGACCTTCCCAAGCAAGGATTTGGAATAAATTCTTGGATGAAGTACGATTTCACAAGTAAAATTGTGAATATGTTTTTCTTTCCTTGCCAGTTACGGTCAAATAGGAATTCAAGGTTTAATCTTCCTACTTTCTCAGAGAGTTTCGGTCAACCATCGCCTTTAAAGAAAACATTAGGTTACCCCTTCCTAGTGGTTGTAAGACTAAGAATTAAAGGTACAACATTTAATCCAGCGGAGTTCAACATTGTATCCTACGAGGTTCCTCTTTATCAAAATCATCTCCCCTTAGCCACAAGAGTCAGAAGCATGGATTTTGATAGTTCTTCATGAACTGTTTTACCCGAACAGGTGGTATGGCTAAAAAAGCAAGTTCATGATTTATGCAATACATTCATATAGATAATCAATTAAGATCAAGCATTGCAATCATCAATTAATATTTTAATTTAATAACCTCGATTAATTGATGAAAAAGAAAACATATAAGTAGCACAAGAAAATCATGCTTAAATCAAAAGATGACTACTTCTAGCATAGTAATTACCCAAACCCTAAGGAAAACACAAAAGCTTTTTAATAAGGAGTTAACTATGCTAAGCAAAAGATAATCAGACCTGATTCAAAGGAATTTCTTCAACTCTTTCACGAACTCCTTCGTTGAATGCCCAACCAATATTAAAGACCTTTTTAAGGGTCTCAGCATTATGTTGTGTTGCAATAACATCAACTTTGTTATTGACAACTTTAACAAATTCTCTGTTTTTGTATCCCAAGTTTAACAGTTTTTCTTGCTTTCTGATCAGACTATTCTGATTGATTTGAAACTTAGTTAATTCTTGGGCAGAGTTGGCAAGAAGCAGTTTTAATTATGCAATCTTTTCTTCAGATTTCCTGCATCTTTGAGACAAAGCTTCAATTGCAAGGGAATTAGCTGAACAGTTTTCACAAGTTCCGTTCATGTCTTCATCAATAATAATGGTATTGTGAGAAGAGTTTCTACCAGGTGTTCGATTCATCGTTGAGAGGTGATCATGAGATATAACAAGAGTTAATATATATACACATCCTCATAGGTCGGTTTCCGAACGTGCTTAAGAAGGGAAAACTCAAGTAATTTTACTATACTGCCCTTTCTTTGACAAATCATCAATCTCGATTAAGTTTACTTATGTCAACAGTATGGTGTTCACTTTTCATTGCATATTCCTTTGCCCTAAACAAATAGAAGATCTCATGGATCCTGGTCTCGACTCTTGCCTTAGGAGCCAGAGGCAGGGGGATTTCTAGAGGTGGTGCACAAGGTTGTTGACATTCATGTCGAGTCATTACATTTTGGACTCATATAGGACATGATTACACCCTTATCTTGATTTTTAATATCAGCTCTTCATAGGAGACAAATTTGGGTGTAGGGAAACAACTATGATAATTTCTCATATACCATCAGGACAATTGGTCACATAACCAATTGAGCGTGGACACATCTCCTTGGAGCATTGCTCAACAATTTCATGAGATATGGATTATTGTTTCCTTTTTATAAATAAAGATTGTTTATTTGTCATAGATAGGTTATATAGCAAAAGACTAGAATATTACGTTTTTCTAAACGCTTCCCTCATAATAAATATATTAATTTTATCAATTTAAAGAAAGATGAGCAAGATTATGCTCATTAAAGCAGTGATTCGTTAGCTCATACCTTGGAGCGATGGAATGATCCCTTTTTATCTCATGATTCTGTGCTGAATTTCTGTAATCCTGAGTGTTAGGATCCATCCGGTGATTCTTCAATGTTCCTTTTGGAATCCACCGTGAAGCACGGCGTTCACGTAGACTAGTATTTCTTCCTTTCCATTTAGATGGGTTAACACTAAATGGTGGAGAATGTAGGTTACCCATGAATTTTGTCTTTTCAGACATAAATTTATTGTCATGAGTGGATAGACAAGAAACTTCACTTGCTACTTGAGCTAGTGTCATCCGAAGTTTATCAATTTGATTCCTTCTAAAGGAACATTCAGACAATAGATGCCCTCTTCTTCCACCTCTTCTTCCACAATGATTGCAAAGTAATTTTCTTCGTCTATTGTGATACCTCACATAATTGTTGCTTCGAGTTTCTAAAGGAGAAGTAACACGAGTCGAATTATCAGAGGGAGACAGAAAGTAGTCTTTACAAGAGATTTTGTTGGGGCTTCTTAAAGATTCCTCAGAAGTAATAATTATGTTGAGATTTGAATTTTCCTTCTTAAGGGTTGAGCATTCATCGTGAGTTTTCAAGAGTTTGCAGACGGATTCTTTGCAAACTTCTTGAAGATTGATGAGTTCAGTTAAAAGTTCTGTTTCACGAGTTTTGAAGTCGTTGATAGAACCTTCAAGAGAAGATATGATTTCCTTGGATTCAATATAATCATGAAGAAGAATGTTGAATTCAATATTCTTTTCCTCAAGTTTTTCTGATAGTGTACGTTCTCGATTCAAAGAATCTTTCAACTCCTCTGTACACAAAAGGTAATCATTGCTCACATTTTTTAATTCAGAGTGTAGCTTTTCAACAAGACTTGTGAGATCTTCTTGATTCTCTGAAGAACATTCAAGTGTTGGTTTAAAAGATGAAATTCCAGAATTAGGAGTTATTTTGGAAATTCCCAAACACTTGTTATAATTAAATCCTGGTAAAGCCATAGTTCACGAAAGCGTCAAACACAGACAGTTACGTCCTTTACAAGGTGTTTACCGGCTCTGACACCAACTGAAAAGGAGGGGATACCGAGATACACCACCAACTTTTAGTTTTCGTGAACCTAGTTGATTACTGTTGTTTGAACGATCTCACAAATCAGTATTCAAACAACAACCTGTGTATAGTTCAGAGAACCGAACCCTAACAAGAACGTGGTTCTTGTAGATCTCAATGGAGATGGATTCACTCAAAGGTTATGAATCAACAAACTTGTAATTACTTCAATTATATAGATCAGAGACAATATAATGCGGAAGGGAAAAGTAATGCAAGACACCATAATTTTGTTAACGAGGAAACTGCAAACCTAGCAGAAAAACCCCGGGACCTCGTCCAGATGTGAACACCCTCAGTATTAACCGAATACAGACGCTATCCTACTCTCAGACTTCGGACTGGAATGTATCGAGACTGAATTCGCCCTACAAGCAACTCAGCTACCAATGTGCTCCTACGTCTCTTGGCTCCCGCAGAAACCTACGTAACTGATTCCCCTAGCTGACGTCCTTTACAGACCTAGGAGTTGCTCTACTTCCCTTCGTAAAGACTAGCGCTACCCTGCCTCTAACAGGACGCCTAAAAATATCCAAGTAATTAAACAAGAAAACGATTGTGATTTCCTTTAGACTTAAAGTCAAGGTTAATGGAAATCTGATATGTTGAATAGGGCTTATTGATCTAGCCTAAACAAATTTACCTCTTAACGTTTGACGAACTTAGTATTAAACTTAGTTAGTGAATATACGTTAAGGAACTTCCAGGGTTTACGATTCAAGATCTACCTTACAAAGTTTCTATCAAATCTTGGTCTTGATAAGATTGAAAATATTCAATCGACCCAAGATACAGGATCAGGAATTTAACTTCCTACCTGTGCTTCACGATCCTCAAATGAAGTCTTTCAATAGTCGTAGTCCAAAAGGACTTCGAGATGACGACCAACCTTTATGCAAGGATACACACATGTGTAGAGGATTGAGATTGTATCTTGCAGAAGGTCATCTATTTATAGTAATCACCAAGGGAGGCTTTGCTTAAAGTTTAAGCAACCTTGAGTAGGGCTCAAGCAAGTTCCGGAACTAAGAAGGTCCATAGCTTGAATACCCGTTCTCAATCATCTATCAACTTTGGACTAGGTCAATAGTTAAAGAAGACTCAACCTTGATTGAAGGTTTGCGACTTCTGGTCCAAACCATGTTTGAACATCGCTCGCGACTTCTGGTCCAAATACTTGTTTGAACATCGCTTAAATTTAGTAGTTGAATTCCATGGGCCAAGTAATAACGAGTCCGAGAACTAATCATGCCTAGACCGAAATTTTCAAGATATGAAAGTTGGAAGTTTTCTCATGGATTATATGTACGCGTTCATGAACACGTTCATAGAGCAGTCAAATGGAGTTCAGGAGAATTCAGGAGAATCTGTGAACTCGTATGTATGCGTTCATACAGACTTTGCTCGTTCTCTGAAATGCCATAAACAACACATGTACGCGTTCAACGTTGAGGTCATTTCAAGAGACAATTCAACATACTCTACCTATACATAATATCACGGATGTGACAAATGCAAAGGCGAAGAATCCTAGAATACCTTCGGATCATATAAACAACATCATAGACTATTGGTATGATAGAAATGGTAAATACGATACGGAAAGGAAAAACCTTTCTAACCTTTAGCGAGGACGTTATGATTTATCAAGTAGTAAGCTCTGGTCTTCGTCTTCAGCAGTCTTCGTCTCGATTACCTAAAACTATCCTAGTCCGAGGTTGTAGAGTAAACTTATCAAGGATTGTGTTTTTGTCTCAAAAACTTGACAACTGACTTGAGATATCAATATCAGTGGGTTCAACCGAGCAATGCTCTAACACAATTCGGATATGAGCTTTCTCTAATGATATCCGCTTCGAGCAATTAAACTATTCCTTCCTCCATAACATCGCCATCAACTACTTTGCACCTTGTATGTACTATTGGTTCTCGCTGTTGTCTGATCTTCATAGAATGACAGACAATATCTGAGCTTATTTTTGGTGGAGTTGCATGTTCCCAGATGAATTAATCGATATTCTCTTTTAATATTTCTAGTAAAGATTTTCTTTCATCTGGCGTTAAATTTACCCCTACTTTTATCATTTTTGGTTTGCTTTGAGAACCAAAATTCACTTCTTCTATTTCATCTGCAAACCCTTCATTCGAGTTGTTGCCGATATCAACATATTTTTTCGCTGTTATTTTCCTTTTAGACGAACGATCTTCTACCTCATCTTCTTCTATCAGATGATCAGTTTCTAATTTTTCAGCTGAGCCGTCTGTCAGTCGACTCAGTAACTGTGATTGCTATAAATCTTCAAATTTTTTAATTTTCTCGACCTGTAAAAATGATAGTACTGCCAATTCTTTAGACTGCCTGGTTTCCATGGATTACATGTACTACTTTGGTTGTTCTGTACTTAAGCTTTTGATGGTATGTTGAACTTATCGCTTGCATTGTATGTAACCAATCTCTACCCAGAATCACATTGTACGGTGACTTTGTGTTGAGAACTAGGAAAGTCACATTGGTGATAATTGGTCCTGCTTCTACCTTCAAAACTATTTCCCCCATTGGGTAAGTTTTTGATCCATTGAAACCGACGACCGCCTGATTGATATTTGATAAGGTACCCTCTCTTGTTAATTTCATCTGCTCCGCAGCTTGTTGAAATATAATGTCGCAAGTTGACCCTCCATCAATCAATATCTTTCGACAGTCGTATCCATCTATCACCAGCTCTATCACGAGGGCATCTGAGTGTGGTAAAGTAACTCCAGCTAAATCCTCAGAGGTAAAACTCATATCGTCTGGTGGTAGAAGTAATTTGGAAGAATCTGAATCAAGAAAGCATGCCGAGTACATGCAAGTTGAATTTACTTCATTAAGCTTCCTTTTTTCTGAATGACGAATTCCTAATCATATTGTGCTGCTCCCTTGGAGTTGAATGGATCATGTTAACTATTCCCTTCGCTTGTTTTGGAGGTATTGATTCTTTAAGCACAAATTCTTTCAGGTACCCTTGCTTTATGATATCATTGATGTGTCTCATCAAATTTTTGCAATTATTTGTCTTGTGCCCAGTTGTGTCGTGATATTCACACATCGAACTTCCTCTACCAAACGCTCTTAGCTTTGTAGGCATCACAAATTATGGCTTATCCCTGAAGAACTTCAGAATTTCTTCTTGTGAAGTGTTGAGTTTTACGAAACCTCGTGATTCTTCATTCCACTTCTTCTCGAAGTCTTCTCTAAAGTTTCTTTTCTTAGACGACTGAGATGTTGGAGACTTTGGCGAATATTGCCTTTTATGATCTCCATTTCCTCCAGCAGCATAAACTTTATGATCGTATTGTTGTGTGATGTCTGCTTGTGCATCCTGCTCTCTTCTGACGAATTTTCCTGCTTTGCTATAAACTTCTTCTAAGGTAATGAGGACGCATCCTTGAAAAGATTCTCTCTATTTTTCTGGTCGCAAACCTTTCTTGAAAACTATGAATAGAGCTTTATCATATTGTCTTGGAACAGGTGCAGCTGCAGCTTTGAATCTTCGGAGAAAATCATTGAAGCTTTCATCTGTCCTTTGGCTTACGTCGAATGCATCATCCATCACATCTGCTTATTTTATATTGCAAGAATAATTTCTGACAAATAGATCTGCAATCAAGATACAGAGTCTTTTGGTAGACAACTGAACCACTTCAATGCATTTTCAATCAAGCTACTGGGGAAGAATCTTGTCATTACTAGCTTATCAGATGCATGAACTGCCATTCTTTGAGTATAATAAAATAGATGTGCATTCGGATCTGTGTCTCCCCTGAATGGTTCAAATGTTGGTAGAATGAATTTATCTGGGAGAGCACATTCACGAACTTCTCTGGTTAATAGTCCTGACTGGAACTTTATTGTTGGATAATCCTTTTGTCTGCCTAGGCCGATTTCATTCATCATTCTTTGAAATCTTTTCTCTTGTTCATAGAATCGTTTTTCCATAACATCATTAATGTCTTCTTTGTCCTTTCCAGACTGTGTATTCTGTCTTTGCTAAGCTGGGATTTGTCGTTCATTATTTCTTTCTCGGTTAGCCGCTGCTCCTTGATCTATCAATCAACTGAGGAGGTTATTGTTCTGACGACTCATGTCTTGCCTGTTCATTGTCAGATGATTATTCAGAACATTATATCTGTTGTTTCTCGTTAGCGAGTCTGATAGATCTAGGTATGTTGAATTTCTTGTCTGATGATCGTCACCACTGATCTGACATTCCTGATATCTTTGTTCATTCGTCTGGCGTCTTTCGTCAGTTGAGAGATTTCCAGCTGGAACTCCTAATTTTCTTACCTGTGCAGATAATATACGAATAGATTCTAGCAAGTCATTGTACATCTCTTTTGTGACATTATTAGCTTGCCCTCCTTGTTGCCTTCTTGATTGTAGCAAATCTCTCCCTGTATTTGTCATTACTCCTTCACCCACTAATACTGCTGTCGGTTCTCCGTTCAGCCCGATTACAGTTTCAGGTGGTATGATGTTTGACCTCGCATTGTTTCTTTCCTGATTTGCATTGTGATTTCTTGATGTATTTTGTGTTGTGCGACGATTTGTATGTCTTTGACTAACAGTAGATGTTTCCTGTGTCAGAGTAGCATCACGTTCTCCACGTTCTTGCTCAGGCTCTTCTGCACTAATTCTGTTTGGTGATTGACATACGCTTCTGTGAGGCAATCTCCTTGGAGGCATCTTCACATATCAGATTCATCAGTATTGACAAGCACTAAATTAATAAAGACATCTAGCTTTGGAGAATTTATTAGATTCTAAAATCAATCATTGATTATCCTGGTTTAGAAATCTCGATCTTATAATATCGTGAAAAATATATGTTAAAGATTTTTGTAGATCATAATTATAAGATCTAAACTAAGTTTTATACTATTCCCATAAGGTTAATAATCGATAACTTATAATGAAAGAAATCTAGGCTAAAACTCTTATAGAAAAAGAGACAGTAGCTGATCAAGCAGATCTGTGGTTCTCAGCTATCTGACGTTTCTTTAGCTTATTGTATGAAATATTTCAGATCTATATATGACATATTTAAAAGTATTAGATAAATTATTTGTAATACGCCTATTAATAACAGACATGATACGGCGTAAAAACGTTATTAAATTCTATTCTAGCTTTACTGACAGCTGATCAAACAGATCTATAGTTCCCAATTATCAGCTATAACCTTGTGCTTTTTCTCAGATGAATAAATAGACCTTTCATCTTTATAAGCTAAATAACAATAGTAATTTATCTTTTTTTGTGAGTCTGGACTTTATATGAGATCAGAACTTTACTGGTTTTCAGAAAACACTTCTTATAATCAAGTTTGATAGCTGATCTAGTTGTATTTCAAGTTCCCAGTTATCTCAGGTGATTATGTATGCAACATAACTAAGTTTCTAATCGACTCTATTATATTGCTTAAAAGTCATGTATCGAAAATCGACCAGCTTAAATTTAAATTTCATATCTAAGCTTATTGTGAACAACTTTCATCTGAAATCAGTTGAAATTGTTTTATCTTCTCCGATCTATACTAAGAAAAACATTTTAAGCATAGATTACGATCATTAAGCATATTTTTGGTAGGTCTCATCTTCAGTTAGTTGAAGTCGCTTATCATATTCAGATCCAAAAGCTTGATCATGCATTTTAAACTTAACTTTAATCATGATGATCTATTTATGTGATTCATTCTAATCTAGAATTCTTAAATTCATTGAATAACTACAAAAACTTCCCTGATACTTTTCTGCTTTACCGACGATTTTCAAGAAATCGAAAAGAAAAAATACATTATGGAATGAGTTTCGTAGTTTTCTGAATCATCGTCTTTTACGTTCATCATCATTGTTTTCTCGTAAAAAAGAGTGAGAGAGTAGATTGTTATATAAAATCGAAGTAATGTATGCTATGAACCTGTTTTTTACTTGATCAGCATAGTAATTCATGAGATCAATCAAAATTGAGTTAATTAATCAAATATTTCTTTTAATCTATCTAGATCTAGTTTTTGAAAACAATTTTCTTACTGAAATAGATCTAGAGTTCCAAATCATGTTTGTTACTTCAGAAATCATTTTCATCGAATTTTTTTCAAAATCTCGTAAGTTCTTTCTTGAAATCTAAATTTTAAACAAAAATATCTCTGCAAAATTAAGACTCAAGACACCGGTGGGCGCCAATGAAGATACGTATTCCGGTGGTTAGAATATTACCTTCACAAGTAGATGAGTATGATTCCTGTTTGCTTTAGTGTTCGTACTGGATTGGTTCTCTCAGACGTCTAGGAAGTTAAGTTCACAGCTTCAGGAGCTTTCGGTCTTACTTAACTTCTAAGTATGAAACAGTTAATCAACAAAATTTAGACAAAGTGTGTTTTCTTATTGATTTCAGAGAGAGAAACTTAGATTACAAATGACCCCAAGGTCGGTATTTATAGGTGTACAAGTATAGGCGGATAAAGTAATCTAGAACATTCTTGTTTGTTATTACAGTTGTATCCTCTAAAGTCGGGGATGCTTAACTAACTTTCCCGCCTTCTTGTCCTTTGAATAATTCTCCTTGAGTCATCTGGGGTAATCTGCTTTCTTTGGTCGGTCTTCTTCTTGAAGGACTCTATCTGCTGCCAGTCGACTGCGAACTCTATCAACACCTCTTTTGGTTCTGCTTCGTATGTCAGCATGTCTGCCCTTCAGCTGGATGACCTTCTTCTTGAACCATATTTTTTCATCAACAATATTAATTTATCACCCGAATCTGCAATCTGAACATAACGATATGGCTGTTTTCTTAGCTACAGTTTGGCAAAATGCACAATTTGTGTAAACCGGTACCATTGGGTCCTTCGCTAAACCTTAGAGTAACACAACTCCCTAGAAATTTTTTGGCATTTAAGTTAACTCAGCATTCAATATCGGTAGAATTTTTAATTGAAAATCTTTTTCATTGCCATGAGTTCTTAATCACGTAATGAACCTCTTTTTTTCTTCTTTATGCTAAATTAATATTTCATTTCATAAAGATAGCAGGGATGGCAAATGTGTAGAATAACTCGAGACCAAATCAATGGCTACCAGAACACCTCGAATCAATGGCTATTGGTGCATACCCCTTGCGAAAGTGGGTCAGGAAAGTATAGACAGGGATGTAATGCATTGAAGGCTATATCTGACACCATGATTTTTAATTGCTAAGTTTTATTTCCTTGATATCAATGATGTAATAGGATCGCTAGACATAAATGGAATAAGCGTGTATTATAATCTCTTTTCAACAATCATCTATATATATATATACTAGTTTGTCACCCGTGCTACGCACGGGTTTGTCTTGTGTCTATACTCTATAGCTATTGGTCACAAAAAATTCAGAACATTTTCATTTAAAAGTTAACTCAAAATATGATTATGGTAGTATTAGTTTATATTCTAAATATATAAAAGAGAAAAAATAATATTGATAAGGATGATAGTAAAGATTTATGCCATTATAAAAACTTAGTATTCTCAAATAATTATGTTATCGTGTTTCTTGTAGCCTTGCCACTGTTAAACAGTTTCCTTTTTCCTCCACCGGAAGCGGAACATTAGCATCCTCAATTATATGCAAGTATGTACCTGTGAATCACATGAGTGGGCCCTTAGATGATAGAGGAAACCCAAAAATCACAAATATTTTGAGCGAGTGTAAGTTTGATAATAAACTAAAAAAAAAATCAGGGCGACAAACAGTTCCATCTCTTACTCTCTCTCCTCTCTAGAGCTCCTTCTCTAAACCCAAAAAACTCTCGCCACCATTAACCCTTACTGCTCAGATCTAGTCCATTTTGGGCTAGATCTGAGCAGATTTCTTCCATTTTGTTGTTAGTTAGTTGTTTAGATTAAGTTTGATTTAGTTTTTTGCTTCAATCTCCATTGCTTTTCGGAGATTTTCATGGTGTTTTTGTGGGTTTTTTGCTCTTTTTGTTTATGTATTCTCCTTTATGGAGATTCTTTATATGCTCTCATGGCATTTCTTTGTGATTTTAGAGGAGATTTTAAATGGAAGTTCAAGTATGATGCTCAAGATTCAAGATTTTGGGCATATTACTCTCCTTTCATGAGAGCATCTCTTTCTATAAAAGAAAATACTCTATCAAAATGGTTGGATTATAATCCAAAAACCATTCTTTCAATCTTTGGGTTGTTTGGTACTCTTGTTGGTGTTTCGTTACTTCTCTTCACGGAATGCTCTTTGTTAGTACCTTTTTATTGTAATTTGATCTTTGTTCTTGATGTTCTTGAAATCTATGTAATCTTTATTTTATCATGAATGAAATTTTATGAGATTTATCAAAAAAAAAAAAAAAAAAAATATATATATATATATATATATAATAAACTAAAAAATGAACCCGTAAATTACATACTAATATGTAGATAGAGTGATAGTATAACTATAATATGAAGCCGTAAATTACATGTACACTGTTTGACTTTATTTGTAGCCCGTGAACTATAAGATCTACCCGCAAATCGCATTACAACTAAGTGAGTGACTTTATTTGTAGCCCATGAACTAAAAGATGAACATGCAAATCACACACACATATCTATATGTATGCAATAAGTGTGGCTCTACCTTTAGCATGTAATTTATAAGATATACATAAACTTGTGAATTATAGGGTGACCTATGTATGAAGTTAGATTATGTGCACAGTGTACCCGTGAATTATGCATTTAGATATATGTTAATTTTAGTACCGGTAAGTATCAGTAACATGCACACTTTGATTAAGATACATTTATACATTGAACTACTCATACATTGATTGTCGGCACATCTCACACTTTCCGTGAATTATACATTTATCTTGTGTATTTAAACCCCTGAAGTCTTGTGCATTACAATGTTGGTATATTTTAAACCCGTGCAGATAGTGTGTTTTTGTGAAATAATTTTACATTATGTGTGCGCATACTTGTGAATTCCTATACGTTGAAGAGAGCATGTGTTTCATATTGGCACAAAATTAAATAAATTATGATTCAAGTATATATCGATGCGTGTTGTTGTATAAATGTATGTTTGACTGTTTGTTTGCCTGAGAATTTTAAGATAACTCCTAAATGATTCGAAGAACTTTTGAATCACATTGTACTGAATGAATGATATGTGTTTCAGTAAATTATAATGAACCCGTGAAATATATTGCGAACTGTATATAAATCGCATTTGTAATAAATGAAATATATTGATAAATGTGCCAGTGTATGCAACATTTGTGAATTGTAGGTTGAAATTGTATATAGAGTCACTTCATACATGCTCATAAATTACACGGTGATTAGAATAAGCAATAGTTACAAACTTAATTGTGGCATTATAATTTAATTGTTAGTCTTTTTTTGAAAGAAGAATTTCATAGTTACACAATGGACCCGTGCTACGAATTGAAATTAGTTTCCTAAGAATGTATGCAGTGAATGAAACGGGGTACTCATAAGGTTTTAATAATAGAGCTTATACTGTCACTGGTAAACCAAAATGTGATAGATTGGCCCTGATGTAAATTATACTTAATGATTGATTGTTGCCTTGTTTCTGTACATCTCTTATTATTTCATTTCTCGGCAAAATGAAATGCTACATCATAAGGCTAGTGTTAATGGATATCTAACCTATCATACTGGTCAAATCCTTGAAAAGATCATGATCATGAAAACCCCTAAAAGCCTTACTTCCGCTGCGCGCAACTACATCTTACTGATAGGTGAACAAATTCAAAAATTCGGTTTGCCAGGCCTACTCATGTTCGTTGTTTTTCTTTTCTGCCCCATATATTTATGGGAAATACGTGAGTGAAGTTACCATCATTCTTCTGTAGATGATGGTTGCAAGTTAAGAACCTTTTTATGGACATGATTATATATGCGACACTACAAATATATTTATTCTAGAAAAATTAAATAGTCAAACCTGATTAGCTGAAAAGATACAGTGGGTTTTTTTTTATTTAAAATTGAATAAAAATCCCAATAACGAATTCATGCAATACAAAATTATTGTACAACTTTCACAAATATTACAGGAACATCCAAACCCGAGACCATCTACTAATCAAAGCCATTACAATGTATCGTCTAAAGGTTAGCCTTTAGGACTATATCTTACATCCACATTTATTAGTTCATTAGTCTAGTCTACATCAGAAAATATTAATTTCAATCGAAGTTCATTCATCCGCCAAGCACTCCTCCAACGAACCCATATACGAAGAGCATGTGTCGTGCGCATATAATAATATTCAGTTATGATTTTAAAACTATTATTTGTCGGTGGCTCATTATAGCAACACGCCAAGCACTCCTCCAACGAACCCATATACGAAGAGCATGTGCCGTGCGCATATAATAAGATTCAGTTATGATTTTAAAACTAATAACGTAGAATTTATTTGTCGGTGGCTCATTGTAGCAACACAACAGAGACTATGAATTACTTGATTCATAAGTGATAAAGCAGAGACCGTAACTCTTTAAATTTCGAACCCGATAGCATAAAAAAAATCATTTCCTATAGACCGCAAATAAATTTAGTTCCTTTCCAAGATTCACCTAGCAATCTGGTCTGCAATCTGCACAACAACTTTAACCATAGATCTGTAGTTTGAAATAATATTAGTTAGCATTATACACCGAGACTAATAATGAAATTTAGTCGCAGATATCACAAACATAAAAAAATTAAGGGACTTTACCAGGAAATTAAAAAAGGGAAACCATAGACTAATACCAACAGACATCATGCATCGGAACCTAACTCCAATGACATCCGAAACTACCAACATACACATCTACTGCTAAATCGAAAGAAATAGAAAAAAAATATATATTAAAAACAACAATTAGAATTATGTGAAAAAATAGCTCCCAAGTACTAAAACAAAAAAAAAAAAAAAACGACTTGATGAGCAGGAAAAATAACATATAAAAAAATGGAGAATTGAGAATCATCAAAACAACCGAAAAATATTTTACCTCAACAAACTCTTAGCAATATTCAACCGCAGGGTAGACGCAACACATCAACTTCAATTTTGAAGACACCTGTAATACAAACATACACGCATCAGACAATCGATTCGAAATTGAAAAACAACCTACAAAAAGAGAAAAACGACGCAGTGCAAAACGAAACTACACGAACGATTTATATAGAGTCAGTGAGCAATCCTAAAAAGAATTATATCCAGAAATATCAAAATCCAAAATATATAAAATTTTCTTATTTTTAGCTAATTGTATTAAATTAATAGGCTGGTAGTATATGGTAAAAGGGAAGAAAATCACCCCTTGAAGATTTACTGTTCGATATACAAAAAAGATTTTAGCTTTTAATATAATATCAATTTTTACTTATTTTTCAAAGATTTTTCTATGCTCTGGGATTTTATTGATATCACAAAATATGATGGATTTTTTGTATAATATTTTCTACCAAAAAGAAATTATTTTTTATGCAATATTTTAGTATTAATGACAGTTATTCCTATCTTATCAAAGAAGACTTTCCTTTTTTTTTCAATTGTAAAACGTTTTTTTTTTTTTTTTTTTTTTTATATATAGAAAAAATTTGCATTTTCGGTTTGGCTTTTGCTTTTTTTTTTTCTTTTGATAAATTGTTTTTTCTTTTGATAAACATCATCGTTTAGTCTTGTGTGCTATATTTTTTTCAATGATATCCCTCTAATGATCTTGTATGCTGAATGTTTTACAGGACTAATTCTATTAACTTTTCGGAAGAGAAAGAGGAACATTTGGACTAAAGCATGAAGGTATTTTCTTATAGTATTTTCTCAATTTTCTCTTTGCTTAATTCGATGCTTGGGTTTGTATATAATTGGGGTTCTTCTAGTTCTCTAAACGTGTAATTGGACTCTGGACTTTGAATATATTTTTTATTTAATTTTAAGGATTCGATTGATTGTGGTGTTTTTTTTTTTTTGATCAAATCCTGCGATGAAATCATGTTATATTTTTTTTTTGCAAATCTTGCGATGAAATTATAATATTATTTTTTGGAAAACAATTTTTTGTCTTTCAAATGTGATCGGATGGTAAAACATGATGTAACATGATATTTTATTTAATATTCTCTAAGATTCTGTAGTATAATATTATTTTGTATATTATGTAAAATATTCTCTTATTAATTAGTATGATTTTTTTATTTAATATTCCCTAAGATTTTGTAGTATAATATTATTTTTTATACTATGTAAAATATTCTCTTATTAATTAGTATGATTTTTTTTATCCTAATAATTGTAAAAATTAAGTTTTTAATTTATATTTTTTTTATAGTATAATATTATTTTACAGGATATTTTTAAGATTCTGTTATTAAGAGTCTGTAGTATAATATTATTTTTTATTACTTTTTGTAAAAATAAAGTTTTGATTTTATTCTATTTTCTTTTTTATAGTATAATATTACTTTACAGGATATTTTTAAGATTTTGTAGTATAATATTATTTTTTATTACTTTTTTTTGGAAAAAAGAGCTTTTATTCTATTTTTATTTTTATTTTTTTTACTTGGTAAATTTTAAATGGTGGGGCCAGAATTAACCAGAAGCTCCGGTGAATCTGAGCAATTAAAATAACTCTGTTATTATATATATAAATATATATACTAGGTATCACCCCAGCCTACGGCTGGGGTTCAACCTTTTTGTTATTTTTTATAGGTATTATCCGGACTAATAAAGTTTTAGTGTTATGTTGGTTGGGTCATATCAGCCGGGGCCATAGGCCCCGGCCGTGGGTAAGCAAATTCTAAAGTTGGTTGACCAAAACAGATCCGACGGCCACGGATACTTAGACCTATGACTTTGGCGATCAAAGGGTCGATAATCCATCACAGCCTACGGCTGGGTTCAACCTTTTTGTTAGTTTTAATAGGTATTATTCGGCCTAAGAAATCTCTGGTGTTATTTTGGTTGGTTCATATCAGCCGGGGCCTATGACCCCGGTCTTGGGTTAGCAAATTTTAAAGTTGGTTGGCCCCAGTTTCCGGTGTTTAGTTTGTTGTCCCATGGCCTGCTACTCTTCTTGTATCTATGTGTTAGGTGATACCTCAGATTTGGATATCGGTATCTTCAAAGCTAGGCAGACTATTGTGCTATACAGCTATAGTGTCAAACCCAGTGGCATATATATGCGTTAGAAGATTCAGTTTTATATTAGGTAAAGAGTCAGATTTCCTGTTTTACTATTTTTAGGATTCTTAGCCTAGACCTAGTGCCATATACATATATTGATGTATATATAATACACGTGAGAAGATTCGGTTTCATATAAGGGAAAGACTCAGATTTCCTATTTTACAATTGTTAGGATTACTATCGGAGCCTTTAGTTGTTTTAATACATTATGTTAGGATTGTTACGAACCACGGAAGACCAACCACCGAGCCATGGCAAACAAAGACAACCGGAGTAGATCTAACGGCTACGGGTGATTTACAATTGACTTTGGCGATCGAATGGTCGAAATTCCATTACGCGTT
>JAJJMA010062196.1:3829-20585 GCA_023529015.1 Papaver nudicaule
AAAAAAAAAAAGGAAAATCGTCTGGATGTTTTGCGAAAAACCAGACGAAACTAAGCTTGGGGTGAGAAAAAAAAGGAATTTTCGTTTTGATATTTCATCCCAAACTCAACCGAAAACTATCCAATTTCGTCTGGGTTTTTCTCAATTAACCCTATTTTCGGCTGGGTTGGTTGTGACACAATTGGTAAGTTGATTTTCGGCTGGGTTGGTTGCATGCAATATAGACGAAAATTGGACTTCGGCTGGGTTGGTTGCATGCAATACAGACGAAAATTGGTTTTCGTCTAGATTTTTAGGGTTTAACCCAGACGAAAATCCCTCTGAACACTCATCTTAACCATTCAATTAATCAATCAAAGCATAAAAACTTAATCAAAGACAAGATGAAACTGTTTTTGAGTTTCTTTGTTTAGTTATTAGGTTTTTGTTAATGATTCGGGGGCATTTTGGTTTCATCCTTAATTTAAAAGGGTAACTTAGACTTTTCATTGTTTTTTTGACACCTCTTATAACACACTCGAAGATAGGGATAAAAAACCCGCTCTCCCTGGTAAATGAGCCGGTCCCTAAATCAGCGTTTCATAAAAAAGTGATTTAAGCTAAGATTTTTGCCAAAATACAAAAATAATTAGACGGTCATTGATAAACTGCAACGGCTACTCACTAACAGGTACTTAAGCCATGTCTACACAGAAGCACATATATATATATATATATGCTAAGATGTAGACATAACTATATATTTTTTTACCACAATAAGGAAGAATTCTCCATATTTTGTATTTTTTGAGCACTAGAGTTCCTAAAGAATTTGGCTCATCACGACAAGCATATATAAAAGTGAACGAATCGAGGATTGTCCAAGTCCAAGTACCACGGTAAATTCTTCAGCAGTATCTCTACTCATTGATTATTATTTTATTATTACCATGGCAACATAAAAGTGAACTCGTGACTAGCATCCAAAACATCAACTCTTCAAATAACTAACTGATAAAATTAATAGTGGGACGATACAAACTCAAACCGATGTTCTAGAAAGAAATGTCTTTCGGACACGCATGGGTATACAATCTTCCACGTGCTAGCACTCTGGACGTAACTAATAAGCTAGTCCCAGCAGGCAGCGAGAAGCTCGTGGGCTGTTTGAAACTTCAGTGTGTAAACTCTAATCGTGTTCCTCGCCCTGTCTCTCATCCTACAATCGCATGGTACACTAGTACAAAATAAAGTTACTTATGGTACGAGTAACAATGGTCCATCAAATACGTCGTTATTATCTCATCTCTGGTTAAGGATCCAACTTATATATATTTCATTTCTCTCTCTCTGAGTCCAACATTTAAAGGTAGAGAAATGAAGGACAGCAAGCAAAGGACTTTGGGATCAACCACTACTGCAACAACTACAACCATGGATATCAGCTATAACAAACGTATATTCTTGAAATTTGCTGCTACAGAGATACTTAAGAAGTTGAATAGTAAGAGTAGTTCTCAAGATCTGTTACTTCTTCGTCATCGTCTTCGACAATATTACTTTCTCTACTTCTCTAAGCTCAACGCAGACGTACCTTCATCATCATCGACGTCGTCTAACTTTCGTGTATGTCTCTCGTTAGCCCATATAATTAAGCTTATATGCAGTTGCATTAGTTAACTCTCCTTGGGTCGTCAGTCATGACGTCTCACTCTGCCTCTGTCTCTTCTAATATGTGTTGTCTAAATAACATCCATGTACGCATGTATTTTGAATAATTAATGATATTCTAACTGTTTAAAACGTATGCCACAGTTGAGGATGGCTCATCGTGAAGGAGCGGCAGAAATGGAGTTGGAGCCTCATGAATGTTTACTAGCAGAGAAAGAAGCAGCTGATGATCATTATGACGAGGAGAATGGCTTCTCAAAGTTACCATCGAGACAATATGGTGGTACTTCCGCTACAACTAATCGTGTAGCAACTCATGAAAGAGGGGGTAAAAAGGATCCGAAAGTTGATGATGCAAATGCAGGTCCATACTGGGGAAGTGTACAATATGCAGTAGATGAACCTTACAAAAAGATTGTGTCACCATCATCACCGTCGTTGAGACCTCAGTTTATGCCATCTATCAAGATACGAAAAATAATGGAAGACTCCATACTGATAGACACAGTTGTTCAGAAAGATGTAGCACTAACATCCACCTTGTTTGCTATTCTAGAAGAAGAAAAACTTGATATAGTTTTCGAACATCAATATCGAACTGAAATTGAAGTATCTCACACCATCCAGGTTAGTTACTTGGTTTGTTCGTATAGCTTATATAAGAAAGCTCTAGCTAGCTAATTTTCATGCTTACACACTGTGTCTCAGAAATTTTATTGCTGCGCTTCACAGGTAAAAGTCCAACCAGGCTACAATTTAAATGTCTTGGAAAACAAGCTTCGCACTTGGGCAGGAATTTCGACGTAAAGATCTCTCAGGCCTATATAGCGGTGGCCTTCTTCAAATTAATATACGTACACATAGTTAAGATTTGAAATGTTCTATTTTATCATTGTTGCAATTATCAATATTGAGGGTTTCCCTCGACAATTATATCAATTCAGAGTTTACTATCATTATTTTAAATCCGGCTTATTCAGTCAATTTGTTCGATTCTTCCTCTTCAAGTTTTCTTTGTCAGCTATTTTGGGATTATTTTTGAACTACTCATGCTTCCTGCTCAATTGTTGCTAACTAAAACTAGTGGTAAGACAACAGTTCGAGGTTAAGAAAGGTAAACATGTGTACAACTCACAAAGTGTATCACTACCAATTAGATAAACCATCATTTTCTCAAATCTATATGGATACTCGATTATCTCCTTCAAAGCAGCAGGTCATAGCAATCCGAAACATGTCTTTTTTTTTTTTTTTTTTTGGTATTTAATCCGAAACATGTCGACACTGGGAAGTTGCACTACTCACGAGAATCACAATAGTTTTGGGTCGTATGATAAATCCAGATTCTCTTGGTGGTTTAGCTAAACCACTCGGTGGACCTTTTGGTTGTTTAGCAAAACCACCTTGCGAAATTTCGTTGAGGGGATGGCGGTGGTGGTTCTTGAGGTTCTGGAGTCTTGATGACACATTCCGTTTTACTAGATGACTTTCCAATAAATAGTTAGCTAAGCATATTTGATTGATATAAATAGATTATTTTAAGATATTTTGTGGGTTCAAATAATAAAAAAAGATTTAAAAACTAGATAAATATATATGTGGAACCAAATTTAGATTTATTAACCTAAAAAGTAGAAGAAATTATCAATTTAAAGATATAAATTCCATCGTCGATGGAAAAACCATCGAGCTCGATAGAAAAATCATTTGTCGTTGAAAATTCTATCGACGACCCTAATATTGCAAAGTTGCGGCAACGCCGTTTTGGTTCTTTGCTGGGTTCATAGTGAGCCAAAACACTGATAATGTGTGTTTTTCTTGTTCCATAGGAAGCGGCCTAAGTGTTTGACAATTGAAGCAATATTTCTGCAGATTTCCATTGAAGAAAAGACAGTCCAAGCAGTAGAGAGTTACTATAGGGCGATAGTAAAAGGACAAGAGAAAAAGATGATCATAATCTTCAACATAAAGCGCATGGAAAGGACAACAATAAGAAAATATAATACGCGCAAAAAGTAACAATCCTACCATTCAAGTAAAACATCCAATTCATGATAATCAGCATTACAACCTTAATGTCCAAAGCCTCTTATGTCAATGAAAACCATCGAATACAGCTCTGAAAACCTGGATGTGCTTATTGAGACATTGGGGGTCTTTGCATCTGTTGTCCCATGTTAGGAGGTGGCAAAATCTGTTGCCCTGGAAAGCCTTGTGGTGGGGGCATCATCATCAATGGCCGGCCCATTTGGGTGCCAGGAGTAAAATTTGCCATCGTACCGCTCCCAACTGGAGGAGGTGGAGGAACTGGCAGGCTTCCACCAGGAGGCATTGGTCTAGGGCCATTGACAGATGACATGGGTGGCGGAGGTGGCACAGAGCCAGGAGGTGGACCTCTGGGTGGGTTGGCAAAGCCACCAGGTGGATTTCCTTGAGGTGGTGGCGGTGGTGGCACTTGAGCTTGTGGAGGCAATGGTCTTGGTGGCACTCCCGGAGCTGCTGTGCCATTAGCAGGACCATTCGCAGATGGAGGTTTTATTTCAGGGGGTTTCACTTTGAAGTATAATTGCAACTGCATACTCAAACCACACAATGATAGTTAACCTAATCCAATTGTGATGTAAACAATGAACAACAAATGCATGAAAGAAGTACAAAGTGATAAAGAAATTTCAGATACGGACCGTGAACATTTTGGAGTCTGGATCCCAATGCGAGAAGAACTTGGGTGTGGACTTGTCAATTTCTGTGCTTGGAACCTGAATCAAGAAAGTCTAGCGCATAAGACCAAACTCATGAACAGAAATTATGTAAAGCAGAATGAGAATAAAAGAGAGCTTAGCACACCTTAAAAGCAATAATCTCATATGGTTCAGCTGCAAACAGAAGAAACTGGTACCTTTTATCCCACTTTTCAACTCTCTGTACGAATACGAATTGAAGAAACCGAATATTAGATATTGTTATAAAATGGAAGCAACAAAAGGAGAAAACGAAGCCGGAAACAAATATTTACAAGTTTGGTGATCCATTCTGATAAAAAAATAATTACCTGCTCGAAAGATGACATAAAACGATGTCGTGGCTTCTCAAGGTCTTCAATTTCAGGATACTCAATCTGCAATAACCAAAAATAAGTTGACATGGTCTTGTATAACATGGCAAAACTAATGAAACAAATAACATTATAATGATTTGGCCACATAAGAGAAAGATACTTGTAAACATGTTCAATTGAAATGCAACAAAAAATACACTCAATTCAGTACCTGGAACAGAAGAGACCTCTGCTTGGTATCTGGATCATATTGTTTTGTTACCCGGTATCCTGGCCTTCCAATCTTAACTGCAAGATCAAATGAAAAAAAATATTAACATACAACTCACAGAAACAAGGACAGGAATCAATCAAAATAAATAAAAAGCCCATCATCTCGGAGTACCACTGACTACTGCAGTTATGAGTAGACATCATCAATTGAGTACCAGCGCAACAAGAAGACCCCCTGTCAATGAGTCAAATTAGGGACATTCCTTACTACGTTTAACGTTCATTAGTTATTGAGGGAATTCAAAAAAAAAAAAAAGTAATCACCTATCAGGCACTCTCATTTTCACGATCCAGCTTTTAAGTTTTATATCAGATGGCTGGAGATCCAAAAGTTGAGCAGCAAGGCTAGGTATATCTAGGTTAGATAGTTAATAAAATTTGATAGTAAAAAGCTTCTTGCTTTGTGGGAGAGGGGGGCAATAGTCTAATTGGGATATCAAATAGTTGTTGGAGGTATCAGGAATTGCAGATTAACACTTTAGGTGGATTAAGTCAAATTACAATCTAATGCTTCGCTAACTAATCCATTTCAACATTACGCCTTATTCCTTAAATAATCTCGTCGATATTCCTCATTCTCTCTAGATAATCTAACCTGTCTTATCACACATCTTGACATAACTAGAGCAGGCAAAATTTACCAAATTGTTTACAGGACAAACCATGTCACAGAATTTGTGCCCTAGATATTCCAAGATGGCTTGATTAAGGTTTCTGTTGTTACTCACCAATAACTATAATGAATGAAACAGGTAAAAGTAAACAATTATCCAAAAGAAAAGGAAGGAGAAATTGAAGTAATTACCAGATTTTTTGAGAGAGAGCTTTCGCTTATGAGGTTGAGGTTGAACAGGAGCTTCTTTAAGTTCACGAGCAGCTCTTTTAGCCAAATTAGTCTGATGACGTTTCCCTTGAGTATGAGCCAAGTAATTTCCTTCATTATTGTGTAATGTCAAACAAAGCTTACATTCATAACTACAAACAAATCACAAAGAATATCAAAATTATTAGGGTTTTAGTAAAGAATAAACACAGTAATAAAATTAGGGTTTTCAAATACACAAAAGAGGGGAAACAGAGAAATCGATATGTAATAATAGACGGACCTTCCAAGATGATTACGCATAAAATAAGGATCTTTAGCAAGATCGATAGTTTCTAGAGCAAGCCTTCTTAATCTTTCTCTTCTGTCAATGGCTTCGTTCTGTGCAGAGGCTGCGCCTCCACCACCAGTTTTCGATCCCCAATCTCGGTCCATCCTTCAATCTTTTCTTTCTCGCACACTCTCTCTATGAACTTCTGTGAGACGAGAATATTACTAGTGCTGATACCAAGCAGAGAGGGAAAAACTAGTTATCATAGATGTTGTTGGTTCTGCAAGCTAGACATATAGGAGTATATTACACAGGATTGGGGGTGGGGCACCGTTTTATGGAAGTCGGTTAGGGTGGATATGGGTATTTTTATTTTTTTATTTTTAATTAATTATAGAGAACCAACCAACTCATTAATGGAAATCGGAGGGTTTTTCAAAAAAATAATGGAGGTTACAATGATTTAAGATCAAAAGGTAAGAAAATAAAAATAAACGTGAACAATACCACAAAAGTACAATATTTAGATATTCGATAAAAGAAGGATACGGATAACCGGAGTAAGATAAATACGAGTATTGATCTGATTAAATCGTAGGAAAATGGGATTCTTCGGATCCAACCATGCATTTTGTTTGTTTTTATCCTTTGCAAGAATGTGCTTTTAGTGGTGAAGATTTTTTCGTCGAAAAAATCATCATGAAGATTCCGACGCCGAATGTCAATTGTTTTTCTGTTTTTTGTTTAATGTGTGAGAGGCTGCCTCTGTTTGGGCATTGTCCGGTCAAACCCACTGGCGTTGGTATGTCAAGCTAGTTGTCAGTTTTAGGTGTCGAAACACAATTCTTGATTTAGTCTACTATAGTTTAGATTTCGTATAGACGAAGTAGCAGAGACCTTGAAGAGGAAGACTGCATTTACAAAGAAGACATCAATATTCTTCACCGACAAAAGGTTAGTGGGAGTTATGACTTTATATGGAATTTCTTCTATTCAACTTATTCTATCTTTCGAAATAGTCGGCTACTTTAGTAGAGTTATAGCGATTTATATTTGTACTCTTGTCTACATAACCATGAGTTATGTTGGTATGTGTTCCCACCATACTAAGGTTACAAGGTGCATGAGATAGATTCAATACATTTTTCGTAGCAATGGTTTGCTTGCAAATCACATGTAGGAATCTGGATGAATCTAAAGGATTACTCTAGAGCAGAGTCCATGGATTATAGCTGAGTCGCACGTCTAAGATTTGTCCCAGCCCAGAACTTCCAGAGGATCCAGTTTAAACCCTAATCTGAGTGACGGCGATTCACGAACCGGATCGTGAATAGTGGCTCCGAAAATTTCTTCTGAGTCCCAAAACGTTGATTTGTACGCGTACATGTACGTGAACCACAGATTTAATGCATTTGGACGGAATTCAGACGGACGGTTCCCGAACCGTCCAAGTGAATATTCTGCGTGATTTTCACGCAGGGTAAACAGCTAACTCCTTATCTCTTAGTTGTACTTGGTTTATCACGAAATATCTTATGTGGTCCATCTAACGAATCTCAATGAGTCAATAAGATAAAGGTGTTCTCATGGTCATTGGATTTATATCTTGAAGTGGTTAAGAGCTAACAAACCACTTGGCAGATAAATGTTCAAAGAATTCCAAATTGAGATTAACCTGTGATTTCTTTGTATGTTGTTTTACCCTGGAAAATAATGTACTGCAAAAGAGTACTTTTAAGTTCGAGAGATCAAAGTCGAACAAATCTAGCCTAAACCAAGACAATGGTCGTTCCAGACTTGCTTCGGTCACAGATGAGGAGATAGGGTTGGTCTTAGGGAGGGAAGCTAAGAAAGAGTGATATCAAGTATTTCTGGTTGAAAATAGTAATGTGTGGTTTCTGAATAACTTGGGAAGATGATGGTTTCTTTCTAGTTTCGCAAGGATTTCTCAATTGAATCTTAATCTCAGTTTTTGCTCGAAAGTGAAAGGTGAATCGAGATGAACTGAAAGTGAATTAGACTAAAATAAGTTATGATGAGTTGTTCCTGGAAACAGATGAAGTCATCTATTTATACTATGTTCAGAAATACACTGATCTCTTGTTAATCGTGGAGGAAAATGGTAAAGTGGAGATAGTGGAATGATGGAGTTACTCATGTAGGGATAGCTTAACTGCCAGTCATGCCCACTACTCATTAACCCAGTATTCGCATGAGTATAACCTCTTTCTAAGTGGGTGTCACACCACAACTGCCGTAGACCGCCAGACCACAACCCTAATGTAACTCCCCCCATACGTGACACGTTTTGACATCTCTGTTGAATAGTGCATGTAACTCTTCGTTCGAGTAAGTTCGTAATGACTTTGTTGACTTTGCCATCGCTGGATGTTGAGTCTTTTAGCAATACTTATTATAAGGATGTGAGATGACCTTCGTGTTTGGAGAATATGGATACTTAAGAAATGTCTCAAACATGTGTTTGGCTAAAGTAGTATTATCATGAGATAACCTCTATTACATGAAATATAAGCAGAACAGGTCATGAGAATAGACTTGGCCACAGACGACCAAAGCGTACCATAGGCTGACACTTCCTGCAAGCTTATTCTGACCAAGCGGTCAGGGATATCTCAGATGTCATTATGACTTAGGTTTGGCCGAGTGGCTAGTGTTATCCCAGTGAATCTTGGCCTAGTGGCCTAAAGGGATGGCCAGTGCCATCTTCATATTAGTTTGCTTAGCTTAGTGGCCTAGGGATGGCCAGCGCCATCCCATGTTGCTTTGCTTGGCCTAGTGGCCTAGGGATGGCCAGCGCCATCCCTTGAGTAATTTGATTAGGGATGGCCAGCGCCATCCCTCGAGCAATTTGATGAATTTTTGTTAGAGCATGTCTCGGTCAACCTCACTAAGTATTGGACCTCACTAAGTGTTGGTATGTCAAGCTTAGTTGTCAACTTTAGTGATCAAAACTCGACCGCTAAACAACACACAATTAGGTGAAGTCATGAGAGAGTTAGCTTTAGGTTGTGGAAGATTTTTGTAGGATTTAGAACCACTACTTAAAGAGTTGAAGAAAGAGTGAAGAACAAACGAAGACATCCAGCTTCATAATTCAAGAGGTTAGTGAATCTAAATAACGCGATTCCATTATCTTTTACACTTGTGCTACAAAAGATATAAACATAACTCTCATCATGAGCTTTACGTTATGACTTGATCACTTGTGATCAGTGTGTCTTAAGATAACTCCACTTTATCGCTTGCGGTATTTGTGTTGAAGTTATGACGTTCCATATTGCTTAGAGCCTTCTTTTCTTCTCCGTCTCTAAGTTAATATAAAGGTTTTTCCTAAAACCTTTCGAGTTGGATATAGCAATGTGATGTTATCTCGGTAGTTCTACGAGATTTAATCCATCACAGTATTGTGTCTCTTCTTACCTAGTCTGGCTCTGTCGGATTGATTGCATATACTTGTATGGGCTAATGTAAGAGAGATCGTGACTCACACTAATGTTGTGTAGACTCGAAATACTGCTGTTCCGAGATTCGAATACTACGTCATGGTTTGGTTTTCTGCCAAAACAGTATTGTTAGGGCATTGTCCGGTCAAACACACTAGCGTTGGTATGTCAAGCTAGTTGTCAGTTTTAGGTGTCAAAACACAATTCTTGATTTAGCCTACTAGAGTTTAGATTTCGGAATTGGGATATCGACTAAGTAGTTGAGACCTTGAAGACGGAGACTGTGAAGACAAAGAAGACATCAATTATTCTTCATCGACAAAAGGTTAGTAGGAGTTATGACTTTTATGGAAATTCTTCTATTCTACTTTCTGTATCTTTCGAAATAGTCGGCTACTTTAGTAGTGTTATAATAGCGATTGAGATCGTGTTCTTGTCTATATGACCATGTGTTATGTTAGTGTTTGTTCCCGCAAATACTAAGGTTACAAGAATGCATGAGATAAATTCGATACCATTTGTCCATTGCAATGGTTTGCTTGCAAATCACTTGTTGGATATGGGTGAATCTAAAGGAGTACTCTTGAGCAAGAGTCCAGTGGATTACAGCTGAGGACGTCACACACGTCTAAGTACTGGTTAAGCCCAGAACTTCCAGCGAGTCCTGTTAAACCCTAATCTCAATGGTGGGCGGTTCCCAAACCGTACACGGAACATAAACTCGGATTTACTCCTTAGTTCCAGAGTGTCAGTTTGTACGCGTACCTACGCAAACCTGATACTTTTGGCTGTGATTCAGATGGACGGTTCGCAAACCATCCCAAGTGAATATTCTTTGGGATTTTCACTCGGGTTAAACTCTGAACTCCTTTATCTCTTAGTTGGACTTGGATTATCACGAAAATATCTTATGTGGTCCATCTAACGGTTCTCAATGTGTCAATAAGATAAAGATTATCTCTGGTCTGTTGGATTTCTATCTCGAAGTGTTTTTGAGCTAACAAAACACTTGGCAGATAAATGATTAATGAATTCCAATCGAGATTAATCTCTATTACTTGGTTTGCAAGTTTAGGGTTTCCAAAACTTTTCGGACAAGTAATTGATTGCTTTATTCCAAAGCAACCTATCTTATTGAGTGCTATAAATAGAGGTGTCTATGGACGAATACTGCAAGCATCAAACATACGTGAAGGTCCTTAGGGAAGTGAACGTAAACTCTTTTCACTTCGGTGAATGCTTGTTGTGGTATAGTCATCCTCTATTAGGTAAGCAGTTCCTCACGGGATTTACCTACGACTATAAAGACTTCTCTTGAGAGTTGGGAAGCACAGGTAGGAGATTGAGACCTTAGTGGTTGAAATCGGATTAACCTGTAACCTTAGTAACCTGATCACGTTCTTGTCTATTCTACGGTCCTTCTCTTCTGATATAAGGCCATTCAAGAACTGATACGTTACACACAGGGTTTCGAAAGGAAGCAACGCACGGCTGCACTCGGTGTTGTAAGACCTAGTTAGCTCCAGTTGTATAAGTTTCTTAAGTGATTCTTTTTACAACTGAGGTAGAGACAAGTTGGGCATAGTTTACTCGGTTTACTTGTCACCCCCGCTTGTAAGTAGATTTCCGTATGACCTGGAGCAATAATCCGAAGGAAGTCACTTTGTGTATGTCAAACTGATAGAGGACAGTTCAAACATACAGTTGACAGTTGAGGTTGCAAAGCCGGAATTGTTGACACAAGCCTTTAACAGCGGTTAAAGCAACTCCTAGGCATGTAACGGACGTCAGCTAGGGGAATCAAGTGCGTGACGATCTTTGGGGGATCTAGAGATGTAAGGAGTGCGATAGTAGACAGTTCGCTTGGAGGGTGGAATTGGTCTCTGCTACATCCCAGACCGAAGTCTTATAGTAGGCTAGTGTTTGTAGTCAGTTTGTACTGTGCGGTGTTCAGTCTGGACGAGGTCCCGAGGTTTTTCTACAAGTTGTAGTTTCCCCGTTAAAAAAATCTCTGGTGTCTTGTGTGCTTTACTTTCCGCATTATATTATCTGATTATATAATTAAAGCAAACACAAGAAGTATGTTATTAATAAACCTGATTGTTGTCCTCAATCCATCCCTTGGATTTACCAAGACCCTGTCTTGCGTTGGACTGATCCTTGAGATCCAAACTCAGGTTAACAGATCTGGATATTGATTTTTGAGATCGTCCAGATCTGACCATAAGTCTCACGAGCCCAAACGAAAAGTTGGTTGTATTTCGGTACCCCTTCTTTTTCAATTGGTATCAGAGCCGGTGAACACATAAAAGACGTAACTGTCTGTGTTTATCGAGGCTTGTGAGCTATGGACCAAAGTGTTAGAGCTTGTAACGTACCACCAAAGTTTGATGGCACAAACTACTTATGGTGGAAGACTGCAATGACTTTGTTTTTGCAAGCCCGAGACTTTAAAACTTGGGTTTATGTCAAGAGAGGATATACACCACCAACTATTCTAGATGGTGAGGTATCTGTCCTCAAAGACATAGCGACTTATGATGACGTGGAAACTCTCGCCGCCAAGCAAAACTATGATGGGCTTAATGCTATCATTCATGCAGTTACACCTGATCTTTTCCATCACGTGGCCACATGTGAAACCTCTCACGAGGCTTGGAATAGATTAAGGAACGTATTCGAAGGGAACGCTGCAAAAAAGGATGCAAGGCTTCAAACCCTTATGTCCGACTGGGAAAACCTTCGAATGCTTGAGGATGATACCTTTGAAGAATTTAACCACAAATTGTCTGAAATAGTGAATGCCTGTCACACCTTAGGAAAAGCTATTCCGGAAAGGGACATTGTGTGTAAAATTCTGAGGTCATTACCCTCAAGGTACGAATCAAAGAAACATGCCATCCAAGAAGTATATGGCTTAACAATAACAAGAAGTGACCTTGTTAGTAAACTTAAAGTCTTTGATCATAAGCAAAATAGATCAATTTCTTTAAAAGCCGTTAGCCCTCCCAGTACCTCTTCTGACAAAATCAACACTACCCAGGTTGATGTGTGTGATGATCGCTTCGAAAAGGAATTAAGCTCTACTATGTCCTTAATCACACAACATGTCAGAAATCTACTGAGAAAAGAGATAGGTATTGCCCTACGGTTCGTGAACCGTACTAGTACATCTAAACCTAGTGAATCACGAATAAAGCATTGGGATAACTCTCCTCAAAGTTTTAAAAAACGGAAAGAGGATTTATCCAGACATACATCATCTTCCTCTCTGGAAACACTCAATTGTGTTGATGATAATGTTCGATGCTTCAAGTGTCTTGGTTTTGGGCATAAATCCTCTGAATGCCTTACCAAAGATGCAAAAGAAAATCCAGCTTACATTGCAATTATTGATGATATGTCAAATGTCGATCAAGAATGTAAGACAAATAATGTAGCTTATGCTGCTGGGAACTGTGATCAGGACACATGTTCTGACTCTGATGAAGAAGTGTACCATGAAGACATTGTTACGAATAACCTCATCAAGGAATGCTATCTGAAACTTTCAGAAGCTCAGAGGTCCTTGTTATGTAAAAAGGTTGAATGTGACAGACTTCGTTGTCAAAATGTTACCTTGCAAAAGGAACTTGACACTAATGATACAACCGATCACAACGAAGAAATTAGAAGTCTCAAATTTCTAATTTCTGAAGGTCATGATCGAGAAATACTTCTTCAAGCTAAACTAGATAATCTTCAGAATGGTGATTCTAAGAATGAACTAGTTAATGCTTATGAAAAGATCAAAAGGTTGGAAGAAGAGAACTTGAGTTTGAAAGAAAACTTAAACAAGTTCAACAATAGCTCGGACAAATTAACCTTGATGTTAGGAGCGAGTAAAAATCATCGTGACACACGAGGATTGGGCTATAAAGGAATAGACGTTCCAAGTGTTAACAAAGAGGTGAAATTTGTCAAGGCTAAAGATTCCTCTCAACCGAAGGCTACTACAAATTCCAAAAGTGAAATACCTCAACCACAAGTTAAGGATAAAAAGAGCAAAGCCTTTCAAGCTCGACAATATCCAGGTAATAATGATCATCCCACTCCTTTTGTTACCAAACGTTGCTTTTATTGTGGTAATAAAGGTCACTTGGAAAGAAGATGCAGATTCCGTAAAAGGAACGAAAAAGCCAACATTTGTAATGATGCAAGTGTGTAGGAGATCAAATCTAGATCGAACAACCAGGCTAATCATCTTCATGCAGGTTGTGAACGTCCATCCTTTAGGCATAAAAATCAGTCCCATGATAAACTGAGTCCTGCCTATAAGCGCTCTACAAAGTTCTCTCCTAATCGTCATAGAAAAGAACACTTTGTAAATGCGAAGACTAGATCTGATGTTCCCAATTGGAGATCGACTAACTTGCAAAACAATGGTCAATCCAATTCTCTCTCAAGTAATCTTGTTGAGAAACATGGGAAGAATGATCCTATTGCTCCTAAGACCACTCAAAAGTGGATACCAAAGAATATAGGTAGAGCAATAAATGCCAAAGGGAATGATCACCCTAGTGAGGCCACCCAAAGAGAATTCATGAAAAACATTGTGTCATTTAACCAAAAAATGCTTGGTATGATGCTATCACATCATGAGATGCTTGGGTTACCGATGACAAACAGGAAAAAGGGTAAGGCAAAGAACTCTAAGCCGAAGGCTACTTCTTGTGAAAAACCCAGTGATGTAGAAGATCCTGTTTTGACCATCAAAGGTGAACAAGAAATTGTTCACCCTGACACAACTTGATTGTGTTTGTGCGGCCTCACCATGTACTGCCCTTTCAATTGATACGGTGAGGTAAAGCACAAGAATAGGGCACAGACCCGGTTGGAGATTACATAAAGGTATGTTAACATTGATCAAGTTAATATTCATTTGTTTAAAGGTTGTCAAATCCTTGAATATGAATATGTATCTTTCATGTTTCTCTAACTCAACTTGGTTTTAAGAGTTCTTAAATATACAAGTTGCAAACAAAGTCTATGACTTTTGTTTTGAACAAAGGAATACTGGATACATTAAATTGTTTGTCCAGGTTAGGCTTTGTAAGTTATTCTTTATTGAATAACACCACATGGGGGAGAGTTCTTAACTTGAACTTGCGCTTAATAACAAATCTTTTTGGGGAGCCTGGTTGTGGAATATTGGGAGAAAGTGTATTTATATTTCTCCATAAGATGAGAACTTAGGGATCTTCGTCAGATTTCCTAGTTATACCATCTTAAACTTGGTATGTGAGTACTTAGCTTAACATATTCTGATAGGTTTATGAAACCCTAGTCTCGAACTACTTTGTCATATTTTTGTGACAAATAGGGGGAGAATACATATGGTTCTTGTTCTTGTGGTGCATAAGCATAGGGGGAGAACGTCATGTGCTTACTTGTTGTGCTTTTCCAAAGTATCAAGTAAGGGGGAGTAATTAAAGCTGAGAAGAAGCTTCATATCAGGAATGAGTAGAATCACTTTAAAAGTTTTGATACACAAACTTTAAAGTTTGCTCAGATTCTTACTCTTTAGCACAAACAACATGTGGGATTAGCATATTAACCCATGTAAGCTTGAGCGTACCTTTGTGGTTGTTTGAGCTGGATATGTTGTAGCTGCTGACAACGGATTCATCAACAAGAGTTAAACGAACACATCAAGACTCAAGGGAGAAGTTGAAGAATTCAAGAAATCAAGATACATCTGGTTAGTACTTAATTGTATATCTTTTGAATCCGTATGTAAATTGGTTTTGTCACTAAAATTGACAAAGGGGGAGATTGTTAGGGCATTGTCCGGTCAAACCCACTAGCGTTGGTATGTCAAGCTAGTTGTCAGTTTTAGGTGTCAAAACACAATTCTTGATTTAGCCTACTAGAGTTTAGATTTCGGAATTGGGATATAGACTAAGTAGTTGAGACCTTGAAGACGAAGACTGTGGAGACAAGGAAGACATCAATTATTCTTCATCGAAAAAAGGTTAGTAGAAGTTATGACTTTTATGGAAATTCTGCTATTCTACTTTCTCTATCTTTCGAAATAGTCGGCTACTATAATAGTGTTATAATAGCGATTGAGATCGTGTTCTTGTCTACATGACCATGTGTTATGTTAGTGTTTGTTCCCGCAAATACTAAGGTTACAAGAATGCATGAGATAGATTAGATACCATTTATCCATTGCAATGGTTTGCTTGCAAATCACTTGTTGGATATGGGTGAATCTAAAGGAGTACTCTTGAGCAAGAGTCCAGTGGATTACAGCTGAGAACGTCACACACGTCTAAGTACTGGTTAAGCCCAGAACTTCCAGCGAGTCCTGTTAAACCCTAATCTCAATGGTGGGCGGTTCCCAAACCGTACACGGAACATAAACTCGGATTTACTCCTTAGTTCCAGAGTGTCAGTTTGTACGCGTACCTACGCAAACCTGATACTTTTGGCTGTGATTCAGATGGACGGTTCGCAAACCATCCCAAGTGAATATTCTTTGGGATTTTCACTCGGGTTAAACTCTGAACTCCTTTATCTCTTAATTGGACTTGGATTATCACGAAAATATCTTATGTGGTCCATCTAACGGTTCTCAATGTGTCAATAAGATAAAAATTATCTCTGGTCTGTTGGATTTATATCTTGAAGTGTTTTTGAGCTTATCTAGGCTTGTGAGTCATAGATCAAAGCGTAAGAGCTTGTAACGTACCACCAAAGTTCGATGGCACAAATTACCTATGGTGGAAGACTGCAATGACTTCGATTTTGCAAGCTCGAGACTTTAAAACTTGGGTTTATGTCATGAAGGAATATATACCACCAACTGTTGAAGTTAACGGTAAAACTGTTCCCAAAGACATACCGGTTTATAATGATGTGGAAACACTCGCCGCTAAGCAAAACTATGATGGGCTTAATGCTATCATTCATGCAGTTACACCTGATCTCTTCCATCACATAGCTACATGTGAAACCTCTTACAAGGCTTGGAAAAGATTAAGGAACGTATTCGAAGGAAATGCCGCAGAAAAGGATGCAAGGCTTCAAAACCTTATGTCTGACTGGGAAAACCTTCGAATGCTTGAGGATGATACCTTTGAAGAATTCAACCACAAATTGTCTGAGATAGTGAATGCCTGTCACACTTTAGGAAAAACTATTCCGGAAAGAGACATTGTGTGTAAAATTCT